>JAWRVF010000434.1:0-297385 GCA_036785485.1 Physcomitrellopsis africana | reverse complement strand
ACGACGATTCAACACGCATGCTGACATAAAATACTTGAGGTTCTTGTGATCCATATACACGGTGTCGTGTTGTGGTTTGGCTACTATGTAAAAAAATTGTACATGTATATTTGATGTACAATTTACTACTTAACTAAATGAAAGTCATATTAGTGGATTTTATTGGTTATAGGATGTGATTAGGTTGCTAGTTTAGAAAGGATCTATTAAAAGGATTATTATTAAGGTTTATACAACCTTATTTTCTTTTAGTAGTGACTTTTGAAGTTAATTTTATATGGATAATAACTTATATATATCTTAAGTCACCTTTGTTAGATATTGGTGATCCTTAAGATCTTAGTTTATTTCTTTTATTTGGTGCTTAAAGCACCAAGTATGTAAATCTTACAAGAAGAAGGGTTAGAGAAGGGTTTTTTAGTGTAAAAAGGGTAGTTTGGCCATCCATGTGGATGAATAGAGGTGGATGATAGAAATCTCTATTCTAATTGGCCAAAAATCATGCCCAATGGGCTTCAAGGAGGCTGCCTGAGGGTTTATTAGGAGTTAGGGTTTGTTTTTCGGGGGGAGTCGAACATCAGAGGCTAGGGTCATCAGGTTTAGGTTTTTGGGTATGGTTTAGGTGCAAATCTTGCATGATTTGGACTTTTAATGAAGGAGTTATAGGCACTCAAAGTTAGGTGTCGATTTTGGACATACTGTCACTCTTTTGGATATATCTCGCGCATACAGAGAGCAATCAAAGATCGGCGACTGAGGTTGGAAAGCGCACTTTCTCGGCTACACTTTTCACGTATATCTCGATAAAATCCAAGCTAGAATCAAGGAGATATTGCGAGTTGAAGTCAGTGCTTGTAAGCTAAAGGCAGTAAGTGACTCTGCTTAACTAGCGGTTACATTTTGAGCTATATCTTAGTCAATTTGATAGATTTTTGGCTCAAAATTTTCAGGAGTATATATGTTTATGTCACAAGACTATGTACAAAATTTTTGTGGCATTAGGGTTTTGGGTTTGTGAGATATAGAGAAAATAGTGCTCGGGTGTCTCTGAGCTAGGGTTTTAAGCACCTGCTAGGGGTTTTGAGATATCGAACGATCGGAAGTATATTTGCGGTTGAATTTTTTTCTGGTAAAGCTTAAAGGTGAATTCTACCTTTCCTGAAAGTTTGAAGAAGACTGAACGGCTGGATCAGAAGATATGATTTTCTAAAGTTTGAAAAGAAAAACATCCTTTGCGGGAAAATATATTTTTAAGGGTTTTGTTGCAAATTTGGACTTTTGTGCATACTAAAGGTGTTTTTGGGAGCCAAGACTTTATGGAGGTGTAAAAGGTGGATGTATAGAGCCATGATATGATTTTGGTATATAGATGAGTCTTTAAAAGGTTTTTAAGGATTTTCTACATATCATAGAGAAAACTTATGTACAAACCTACTTAAAAATAAGAGGTTTTAATCATACAAAACCTTTTTCTTATATTATCGTGTGTATTTGTCCTTCTTATTAAGGACAAATAACTCATTAGAGTTTAGCCAATAAATATTAAGTAAAATTCTCTACAGCTAGGTACCCGGTGTATTCCTAGATAGAAGTTCACGCCACGCGACAACGGTGACTAGATTAGAAGCACCTTCTAGATAATGACATCATTCTTGAAAAGAATCCACAATTGTGAGAAGTTCTTTATCGTGGATTTCGTAGTTGATCTCTGCTGCCAAAAATTTCCTG
Source organism: Physcomitrellopsis africana (assembly GCA_036785485.1). Taxonomy (NCBI): domain Eukaryota; kingdom Viridiplantae; phylum Streptophyta; class Bryopsida; order Funariales; family Funariaceae; genus Physcomitrellopsis; species Physcomitrellopsis africana. Next base: position 295,657 of record JAWRVF010000434.1, on the reverse strand, counting down.
GAATGGAAAGCTACTGGATGGAGTTTGTCATTTGTTCCCATTTGTGACAATACTGCATCCAAAGCAAAGTCAGATGGGTCTGTTTCCATAAAGAATGCCTTGAAAAAATCAACGCGATACAAGATTGGTGCAGAAGTAAAAGCTATCTTCAAAGCTTCAAATGATGCTTCTGCTTCTTTATTCCACTCGAGCTTGTCCTTACAAGTCAAACGTGTAAGTGGGGCTGCAACTTGAGAGAAGTTCTTGATGAAGATTCGATAGTAATTGGCAAATCCTAAAAAATATTGTACATCCCTTACTGTTTTTGGAATCTTCCAATCCATGATTGTTTGGACTTTCTTAAGATCCATCATGAGGCCATCATTCGAGATGATATATCCTAAGAAGTCAACTTGAGTAGTGTGAAATACACACTTTTCCATCTTGGCATACAATCCTGTTTCTCTGAGTTTTTGTAAGACATGGCGAACATGTATTTTTGTTCTTCTACGTTCTTAGAGTAGATTAAAATGTCGTCTAGGTAGCAGACAACAAAATCATCAAGAATTCATAAAAAACATGTTCATGAGATGTTGAAAACACTAGTGCATTTGTGAGTCCAAAAGGCATAACATTATATTCGAAATGTCCATACCTTGTTGAAATGCAGTTTTCCATTCATCTCCTTTCTTTAATACGAACCAAGTTGTATGCTCCTCGTAGATCTATTTTTGTATAGATCTTAGCTTGATTTAGTTGATCAAGAAGTCCAGAGATTAAAGGTAGTGGATACCTGTTCTTGATAGTGATCTTGTTAAGTCCCCGATAATCCACACACATTCGTAATGATCCATCTTTTTTCTTCACAAATAGAATTGGAGCTCCTGCAGGAGATTTGGAATGGCGTATGAAGTTCTTGGCCAGATTCTCTTCAATATACTCCTTGAGTTCAGCCAACTCATTTTGTGATAAATTATAGATTGGTCCAAAAGGAGGCTGAGATCCCTCTTTGAGATCAATCGAACAATCATATGGGCGATGCTCCGGAAGAATATCAGTATTCTTCTTCTCAAAAACATCTTGATAGTCTCGATATTGGCTTAGAATGCCACTTGAAGCCTTTCCACTATCAGAAATGGGTGTTGCGTAAATAGCAAAAGTTGATCATTCTTTTGTTGCGTGTATAAAAGCTTTTGCACCTATAAGTACAGGTTTTACTGTACCAGACTTGTAGCTTTTTATTGGATTGGTAAGATGTTTAATAATATCTTAGGAAAAGTCAAGTCTACGAGAATTCCAATCTATTTGAGGGTTATATTTTTTTAGCCATGACAAACCTAAAATAACTGGATTAGACGGAGATTTAATTACGGTAAAGGTTACATAGCTATTATGACCATCTATTGTTATTTTTATAGGACGGGTTTCATGAGTGACATCTCCTGAGGACAATGGGCGACCATCTATGACTTCTACATGTACGGATTTAGGTTTCTGTACTAAAGGTATTTTACGATTCTTAACAAATTGTTCATCTAGAAAACATGTTGAGGCTCCTGAATCTAATAAGGCACAGGCTCTGTAATTTTTTGGTCCTAAATATACATCTATCATAAAACAAGGAGAGGGTTCTGAGGAGAGAATAGGACCTTTACTGGGAATTGTACAGGGCCAGTGTACCGTCCCTATTGTAGGTAGAAAATTTGTTTTCCAACATGTTGTCTTCTTTGACAGCCGTACTCCTCATTTTGTAGTTGCGACGTTTCTTTGGACAATGTTGAGCAGTGTGCTTAGGTTCTCCATAATATAAACACAATCCTTCTTGACGACGACGAATTATTTTTCTTGTCCTTAGCTTTAAAACTACGAAATCAATTTGCCTTCTTCTAATGAATGTACGTTTTGTGAGGATGTTGATGTTGCCATTGAATAATAACGTTGAGGCTCCCTTGTACGACTCTCGGATCGAAACTCAAAAAGTCGATTGTCACACTTCACAGCAAAATCAATTGCTTGACTCAATGTCTGAGGATCGGGTAAATTGAGCATTAACTTTTTTACCTCATATTGTAATCCGTAGAGAAATTGACTGATGAGTGCAGCATCGTCCCACTTGATGTCGGTTGCTAGTTGTCGAAATTGTGAAGCGTATAATGACACTGATCGATTGCCTTGTCATAGGATGCGAATCTTGTTGGTTGCAACACAAATTGCATCATGTTCTCCATACATCGATCAAAATTCCGCAAAAAATGCCTCCAAATTATCCAATATTGGATCACGTCATTCAAAAAAAGATGAAAACCACGATAAGGCAGGACCCGAAAGTAACGTTCCAATAAACCTAACTTGAGATCCTTGCATAGGATAACTCTGAGGTTGAAGTTCGATCACCAGTTGTACCTGATTGATGAATCCTCAAAACTTAGATCTTGTGCCATCAAACTTCTCAAGCAAACTGATTTTTGGTTCTCTAACGTTTGAACGGTGCTCCATCATCGGTGAGGTAGCATGGTTTGGTGTAGATATTGACGTAGCTCCAACCATCTCTACATCTTCACTTCCTGCTAATCTTGATGCTCCTTGTGGTGGTAAACTGAGTTGATGCATTGCAAGCATTAGTTCTCTCATTTGCTCTTGCATTTGTGCCATTGCACTCTTCATTTCCGCAAGCTCTGCCATGATAATATAATAGAAAGGAAGATGTCTATTCTTACTTCAAGAAATACGGAACACACACTCAAAAGAAATAAAATTCTAGAAACAATATCAGTTTAGAAGTGGGTACTCCACAACTTCTAATATGCTTATGTCTTATCAAGAGAAAGGGGTAATCCACTCTTAATCAAGAAAAGACAAAGCTCTGATACTGTATGTGTACTCTTGTCAATCTGTCAAGGACAATAACTGGATGAAATCAAATAAACAAGTGAGACCTCTCTCAAAGAAATAAATATAAAGAAGTATATGTATTAAAAAGAAACTGGAATGGCTAATGCCAAAAGACAAGAAAACTAGAGACTCTTGAACTAGACTGGAAACAAGAAAGGAGTTGACAAGAGTGAAGAAGGCTTCACTCTTGTCTCTATTTATACTATCTACCTAAGAGCTAAGTGGCGACGTTCTATAGGACCTCCAACACGTATCCAATTTACAAGACACGTGTCGAACTTGCAGGGCAAGTTTCCTATATGTTCGCCACGTATTTAGCTTGGTCTTCAAGCTACCAACATGTGCGACATGTGGCTAACTTATTGACCAAGTTTCTAATCCAAAATTCTACTATGGACACTTATAAAGTCAAAGCAGCATCTATGAAGTTTCTAGGAAGTTTCTCTAAAGATATTATGGAATTAACCTGCTTTTATCTTCTTTTATCTAGTTCTATCTGATCATATAGATAATTATGTATATGTCCGTGACATAGGTACAAAATCGACACCTTGATTTTGAGTACCTATATTTTCTTTACAAAAACTCCAAATCAATCAATTTTTATACCAAAACCATAGTCAAAAATTTAAACTTGCTGATTTTAACCTTAAATATTTAAATTTCTTTAAAAAAAAAATCCTAATCCCTAATGAAAATTCAGACAACTTCTTTAAAATCCATTAGATATGACTTTTAATCAATAGGAACATAGAATTCCATCATCCACCTTCATTCATCCATATAAATGGCCTAACTTTTCTTTTTAATGCTAAGACCCTTTTTGAATATTTTTAAAAAAAATAGATTTATATAATATGTATCCTAAATATCAAATAAAAGAAATAAATAAGATTTCATGGATTTCTAATGTCTAATAAAGACGATTCAAAATACATAAAAGTCATTATCAACATTAAATCAACCTCAAATTTTATCATTAAAAAAAATGAGGTTATATTATCTTTAATACTAATCTTTTTAAATAGATTCTTTTTTAAATATTTTTTAAGAAGGGTTATTAGAGTAATTCTTGCTTTAGATATTGGAGGCTAATTCTTGATTATTTTGTTATTGATTTTGAATTACCATCTTAAATACATACATCTTCTAATAAAATAGAGCTTGGTGATAGAGTTCCTAGGATGATTTGTGATAGTAGTTGATGTGGTTCCACTTTATATATGGTCATATATGATTTTTAACCATTATGTATGGTCATATAAAGTTTTTTATTTTACTTAGATAAGATCTTTGTATTGACTTTCAATGGTTCAAGAGCATTTATAATTGAATCCAATTTAGATTCTTTAAAATCCATTATTATGTTATGATTTGGCTACCATGTTAAAATATATATATATATATATATATATATATATATATATTGAATATATAATTTATTATATAATTGAATGAGAGTTATATTAATAGATTTTAATTGATTACAAAATATGATTAGATTATTATTTAAAAAAGAATCTATTTAAAAAGACTAGTATTAAAGATTATATAACCTCATTTTTTTTTATGATAAAATTTGAGGTTGATTTAATGTTGATAATGACTTTTATGTATTTTGAATCGTCTTTATTAGACATTAGAAATCCATGAAATCTTATTTATTTCTTTTATTTGATATTTATGACACATATTATATAAATCTATTTTTTTTAAAAATATTCAAAAAGGGTCTTAGCATTAAAAAGAAAAGTTAGGCCATTTATGTGGATGAATGAAGGTGGATGATGGAATTCTCTGTTTCTATTGATTAAAAGTCATATCTAATGGATTTTAAAGAAGTTGTCTGAATTTTTATTAGGGATTAGGATTTTTTTTTAAAAAAATTTAAATATTAAAGGTTAGAATCAGCAAGTTTAAATTTTTGACTATGGTTTTGGTATAAAAATTGATTGATTTGGAGTTTTTGTAAAGAAAATATAGGTACTCAAAATCAAGGTGTTGATTTTGTACCTATTATTACTCTTTGGAATATAACTCATATATATAAAAAGCAATAAAAGAATGGCAACCAAGATTGAAGAGACTACTTTTTTAACTATACTTTATATATATTGTTTAATGAATTCTAATCCAAGATGAAAAAAATACTAGGAGTTGAAGTTAGTACTTGTAATCTAAAAGTAGTAAGTAACCCGTTTAATTAGTGGTTATATTTTGAGCTATAGCTTAAGCAATTTGACAAGGTTTTGGCTCAAAAATTTTAAAAGTATGTATTTTTATATTATAAAGCTGTATACAAAAATTTTATAATATTAGAATGTTGGATTTTTGAAATATAAAGAAAACAATGCTCACATGTTTATAAAGTAGGGCTTTAAACACTTGTTAGAATTTTTGAGATATCAAACAATCAAAAGTAAATCTATAGTTGAATTTTCTTATGATATAGCTTAAAAATATAAGCTATACTTTTAAGAAATTTGACAAAAACTAAATAGCTAGATCAAGAATTATTAGATCCTAAAATTCAAGAAGAAATCAATCTTTTGTAGGTGAATAAGATATTGAAGGGTTTTGTTATAATTTGAGCATTTAGTACAAACTAAAGGGATTTTTTGAAGCCAATTCTTTATAAAGATGAAAAAATAGATATATGGAGCTATGATAATATTTTTGATATATAGACGAGATTTTGAAAAGAAATTATAGATTTTCTTTGAAGTTATAAAGAATCTAGCTTACCAACAATTAGTTAGTTATGATTTGGTATAAAAAAAGATATTAAGGATTTTTTAGATACTATAGAAAAATCTTATGTACAAATCTATTTAAATATAAAAGATTTTTATTATATTATTATATTTATTTGTTTTTTTTTATTAAAAAAAATTTGCTTATAAAAACTTGGCTATTAAATTATAAGTAAATTTTCTATAGCTAGGTATCTAATATTTTTTTAGATTAAAAATCATGCTATATAATAGCATATTTTATAAGCTCCAAATAAAAATCTTTAACTATATTATCTCAAATGAAGACTTAATGATGGATCCGAAAAAAATTAAGACCATTAATGACTAAACAACTCCAAAATCAATATATGACATCCATACTTTTTCAGATTTGTAAACTTCTATAAGATCTTCATTAATAATTATTCTTAGATAGTTGCTCCACTTATATGATTGGCATATAAAGATATGCTTGAATAGAGATTAAAAGCTAAAAATGCCTTTGAATGCTTAAAAACAACATTCACTACAATCCATATCTTGATTCAATTACACTTTGCTAAATCATCTTTTATGAAAATTGATGCTTCAAACTTTGTATTTAGAGTAGTTTTATCTCAACTTAGAAAAAAAGAGATATTGCATTTAGTTGCATTCTATGCCAAAAAATTCTCAGCCGCAAAGATTGATTATGAGATCCATGACAATGAACTTCTTGCTGTTGTGGAGTCTTTCTAAGAATGGTGCCATTTTCTTGAAGGTGCTTTACATCTAATGACTGTATATACAAATTGTAAGAATCTTAAGTATTTCATATCAACTTATATTTTAAATTATTCTCAAGCTTGCTAGAGCATATCTTTATTCCATTTGAACTATAACATCACATATCAACTTATGAAGCAATAAAGATTGTTAGATACTTTATTAAGACAATCATACCTTGCGCCAAAAGAAAGAGAGGCAACATGAAATCAACAACAAATAATATTCTTAAAATTTTAAAAATTTTATATTTAAGTAATTGTTGTATCAATTCTAATAGATTCTTTGTTTCTTGATCAAGTTTGTATAACCTTGACTATGGACCTTCTTATTCTTTTATGTTAAATATTATTCAAATAATATCTACTATAATTTAAATAAATTTAAATTTAAAGATGATCTCTACTATTTTGAAGAATATTTGTATATCTCAAAAGGACCATTATACCTTCATATTATTCAAATACATCATGACTTTCTAATTGTGAGATATTTTAGATTCAATAAGATATTGATACTCATTTTTAGAGGTTTTTAATAGTCTCAAATGTGAAAAGCTATCAAAGAATTTGTCTTCTTTTATGACACATGTTCTAAATCAAAGAATCTTTGATATTGCTCATATAAACTTCTTCAATTGCTACCGATTCTAAAACAACTATAGTCTTCTATTTCTATGGACTTCATCATAAACCTTCCTCCATCAATTTTTTTTGATACCATATATATGATTGTCGACCAATTTATTAAAATAGTATATTTTGGCCCTTGTAAAAAGACTATTATTATTGAAGAAATAATAAAATTTTGTATTGAAAATATTTATTGATACCATGGATTACTAGATGATATTATATTAGATTAAAGATTATAGTTTGTATCTAAGTTTTGGAAGTCACTTTTTAAAATTTTTCAAGTAGATATTAAGCTTTTTACAATATTTCATCTACAAATCAATATCCAAACTAATTAAATGAATAAAATCTTGGAGCAATATTTAAGGTGTACCATCAATTATCAATAAGATGATTGGATATCTTACTTATTTCTAGTCAAGTTTGTCTATAATAATATAATTTATGCATCTATTTGGTAGACTTTATTTTATTCCAATTATGGCCACTTCTCAAAATTGGATATGTTATCTATTGGTAGATCCAAAAATATAGTGAGAAATGATTTTGCAAGCCAAATAGTTGATATCCAACTTTCTTGAAACTTCAATTGGAAGAAGTTCATGTATATTCTAAAAAATGAATTAACATATAAAAAAAGGGACTTCTATTTTAAATTAGCAATAAGATATGATTTCTTTGATGCAATATAAAGACTATCCGACCATTTGACAAGTTGAACTACTAAAGGTTAGAACCATTTTCTATTAAAAAATAAATTAATTCTATTGCTTATCAATTAAAATTACCTACATCTATAAAAATATATTTTTTTTATTATCACATCAATTTTAAAATCTTATAAAGAATCAAGCATATTAGAAAGAATATAACCACAACCACCTTATATTAAAATAGATAGCTATGAAGAATTTAAAATAGAACAAGTATTTGATTCAAGCAAAGATAATTAGAGTACTTTTTATATTAGCGTGGTTACAATATTAATGAGCATATATGGGATCTAGCTTTAATCTTAGTCAATGCACCATAAAAGATATATGAATTTCATCAATGACATCTTTCTAAAGCTAAAATGATAATATGTTGTCATGTAGCAAGATCTTCTATTTAAAAATATATTAGATACTTGGCTATGGAAAATTTATTTGAAACTTATTGGCAAGATTTCAATAAGTGATTTTAATTAAAAAAAATAACACAATGATATTAAAAAAGAAAAATTATATTGATAAATCCTTTTGTATTTAAGTAGGTTTGTACAAAAAGGCTCAAATTGCCATAAAATCCTTCAATATCTTATTCACCAATAATGACTTATTACTTTCTAAACTTTAGAATTCAATAACTCTTGTTTCAATTCTTCAATTTCTATAAAAAAAAATTCTAAGATATAGATAATACTTTTAAGCTTCATTATGAAAATAATCAACTATAAATTTACTTTTGATCGTCCAATATCTTAAAAATCCTAGCAAATGCTTAAAATCCTAATTTAAAAACACCTGAGTATTATTTTCCTCATATCTCACAAATCCAAATTCTAATGCCATAAAATTTTTGCATGTAATCTTATGATATGAACATATATATTTTTGAAAATTTTGAATAAACAATTTATCAAATTGCTTAAGATATAGGTTAAAACATAACTACTAGTTAAGTGGAATCACTTACTATCCTTAGCTTATAAGTACTAACTTCAACTCTTAATATCTTCTTTATCTCAACTTGGATTTTATTAAACCATTTATAAAAAGTATAGCCAAGAAAGTATTCTTTCCAGTCCTAGTTTTTGATCCTCTATTGCTTTTTGTACGCACAAGTTATGTCCAAAAGAGTGACAATAGATACAATTCCAATACCTTAACTTTGAGCGCCTATATCTTCTTCATAAAAAGTCCAAATCATACAAAACTTGTACCAAAACCATATCCAAAAATCCAAACTTGTTGATCTTAGCCTTTGATGTTTGAATTCCTTCAAAAAAAATCCTAATCCCTAATAAGCCCTCAAACAGCCTCCTTAAAGTCCATGGGGCATGATTTTTGGCTAATAGGAATAAAGACTTCTATCATCTATCTCCATTCATCCACATGGATGGCCTAATTACTCCTTTTGACATTAAAAGTCTTTTTCCAATCCTATTTCTAATAACATTTATATAATATGTGTTCTAAACATCCAATAAAAGAAGTAAATAAGATCTCAAGAATCACCAATGTCTAACAAAGGTGACTTAAGATATATAAAAGTTACTATTAATATAAGATTAATCTAAAAAGTTACTGTAAAAAAAAAATAAATTTGTATAAACCTCAATAATAGTCTTTTTAATGGATTCTTTTTAAACTAATAAGCTAACCACATTTTGTAATCAATAAAATTCATTGATATGGTTTTCACTTAGTTGCATAATAAATTGTACATTAAATCTATATATACAATATTTTTATATGATAGCCAAATCACAACACAACAATGTGTATGGTACAATGCATATTAGACTTTGTAATTTTTTTGTAAGAAAGGTGGAAGTAGTTCCAAAAGTTTCAAAGCTCAATATATATATATATATATATATATATATATGTATTAACAAATCCAAAAGTAATTTTGTTCTACCTTGAAATTACAACACATCTTTTATTTAGCTTATATAATTAAATATAAATAGTCAAGAAAACAACACTATATCAATTAGGCCATTTCAATCAAGCATTTTATATTGTTGACCTCAAAATGAAGAATTACTTGAATAAAAAAGATGTTTAAAGATACTCAATAGATATTTTATGGAAATCATTATTAAAATAAAACTTGCACATGAAAGATGCTTTAAAATAATTTTTTAAGGATGTTTTTGCAACAAAGACACAGAAGTTAAGACTTAGTCTATGATAGAAGGTATTGGTTATTGTTATTGGTTGTAAGGACGAATAAATATTTTGACTTATTTTTGTATTATGTGTTGTCTTGTTTGAGAATGCGCCAGGCACTTGGTTGTAGAGGGTGAGGTTGGAATTTACAAATACTTAAGAACCTTTAATAGGTTTCATTCATATAAGAAGAATACAATTCAAATTTCAATATAAGAGTACTTAAGTCAATACAAAGTGCTTAAACATACTCTTTTTAATAACTTCAATCATATATAAAATCCAATTACTTTGTTACTTGTCATAATTAAGCAATTAAGATTTCTCTTTGCAAGTCCTAATCTTAGTCAGTGAACTTTAGTAAGCTATAACTCTTAATTTGACTGTCAATTTGGTGTGATATTTTCCACACAAATGAAAATTTAAGTCTTCTATATGTTTAAAAAGTTTTAATCCAACCCAACTTAGAGATTGTGGAAAATCAATCAAAATCCGCACTAATGTCACTTGGCTGCCAACTTGAAAGTTGAACCCTTCAATCTCAATCCTTATATATACTCTTGTCTAGGACGCTTTCTGAGCTGCTACCATCAGACCAAGAAGCTTCTTAAACAGCTTCTATCAATTGGGAAGCTTCTTGGGCTCCTTCCACTAACTGAGATACTTCTTGAGCTCCCTCCACTAACTAGGAAGCTTCTTGATCAACATTCATCAACTAAGAAGCTTTTCAATCAACTTTCATTAATTCAAGAAGCTTCTAGAATGTCTTAGAAGGTTTTGTGAACCTCCAAAGTATATATCTCTAATATCACTCCCCTCTCTAGTGACGAGTTTTAAAAGGAGCTCAATCTTACTACATATGTAAAAAATTAAGAATACGCTGTACTAATAAAGTTATATATTCTATTCTCCATTCTTGGGCAATAGATTCTACTGGTCCTCAAAGAAATCGCCTATCGCCTTGAGCTATTATCTTCATTATTGAGATATCCCATCCAAGGATTTGATCTTTATTGCAGCCTTCAAAACATCCTCTGAACAAAATCTTAGGATTAAAAGGATTCACCTTTTCAAGCTCAATATTACTAAAACTTGAGCATTGGAATCGAAATTTGCATGATTGGGTCTTGCTCTTAATGGCTCCAACCAGGGTCGTACTTGGCGTTGGAATGTGTTGTCTTCACTTTGCTCAATTTAAGGCTGTGAAACCTGTACTAGTTCATTTGAAGCTTGCGTTGTCGTATGACGTGGCCTTCTATCTGGGAATACACTGGATACCTAGCTGTGGAGAGTTTATTTGAAATTTGATGGCAAAAACCGACAAGTGGTTTGTCCTCAGTAAAAAGGACAAATAATATAAAAATCTCACAAAAGAGAAGTTATGTATATAAACCCTTTTGTATTCAAGTAAATTTGTACAAAAAGGGTTAAAATTTCCACAAAAACCCTTCAAAACTTTATTCATCCGCAAGGACTAATTTCTTGCTAAACTTTAGAGTCCAATAACTCTTGATCTAACCATTCAGTTTCTATAAAATTTAATTCAAAGTGTAGATAATTTTCTTAAGTTTCATCACAAGAAAGAATCAACCATAAATTCGTTTTTGATCGTCTGAAATCTCAAAACCCCTAGCAGGTGCTTAAAACCCTAGCTTAGAGACACTCAAGCACTATTTTCCTTATATCTCACAAACCCAAAATCTTAATGCCACAAAATTTTTGCAAATAGTCTTTTGACATAAGCATAAACACTTCTGAAAATTTTGAGCCAAAAGTCTATCAAATTTCATTAGATATAGCTCAAAATGTAACCACTATATAATCAGGTTACTTACTGCCCTTAAGGTTGTAAGCACTAACTTCAACTCCCAATATCTCCTTCACCTTAGCTTGAATTTTATCAAGTTGTACATGAAAAGTGTAGTTGTAAAAGTTTTCTCTTCAATCCTAGTCGCCGATCCTCGATTGCTCTTTGTATGCGTGAGTTATACTCAAAAGAGTGACAGTAGGTCCAAAATCAACACCTTAACTTTGGGCGCCTATAACTTCTTCATAAAAAGTGCAAATCACACAAAATTTGCACCTAAACCAGATCCAAAAACCTAAACCTTATGATCCTAGCCTTTGATGTTCGACTCCTCTCCAAAAACAAACCCTAACTCCTAATAAACCCTCGGGCAGCCTCCTTAAAGCCCATTGGACATGATTTTTGGCCAATTAGAATAGAGATTTCTATCATCCACCTCTATTCATCCACATGGATGGCCAAACTATCCTTTTTACACTAAAAACCCTTTTCTAACCCTTCTTCTTATAAGATTTACATACTTGGTGCTTTAAGCACCAAATAAAAGAAGTAAACTAAGATCTTAAGGATCACCAATGTCTAACATAGGTGACTTAAGATATATACAAGTTACTATCAATATAAAATTAACTTCAAAAGTCACTACTAACCTCGTATTCTTTATAGTCTTCAATTTCAACACTAGACAATGATTGTTGTATTCTTCATGGAATGTGCAATTCTCTATAAGGTTCTAAGAGAGAGACATGAAAAATTGGATGTATCTTCATGGCGGATGGTAACTCTAAGTGATATGCCATTGGATTGATTTGCTTTTAGATAGAAAATGGCCCCAACCTTCGATAGTCCAACTTATTGTATAATCATTTAGTCTTGATATTTTGTCAAAGAAGCCATACCTTATCTCCAATATGAAAAGCAGACGATTAATTCCTAAATTTATCCGCAGATGCCTTGTAAGTATCTTAAATTGCTTGTAATTGAAGCTTCAAGGTTGTTTGATATTTTGATAGCTATTTCGTAAATCCTTCGGCCATTGGATTGTTGTTCTTTGGCATGCTTCTCAGGTCAAGCTTTGGATGATATCCATAATTAGAATAAAACAATGTTTGCTAAGTTAAAGCATGAACAATATTATTATATATAAACTCTGCTAATGATAGATATGAGATCCAATCATCTTGCTAATAATTAATGCTACATTGTAAATACTTCTCTAATACTTAATTAATTCGTTCTGTTTGGCTATCAGTTCAAAGATGGAAAGCCAAAGAAAGTTTAATATCTATCTTCAATATTTTAAAAAGACATTTGTAGAACTTAGATATGAACTAGGATCCTTGATCAGATATGATATCATCTGATAAGCTATGGTATCAATATATATTATCAAGAAAAAACCTTGTCGTTTCTTCATTAGATACAATTTTTTTATAAAGGATGAAGTGAGTCATCTTTGTAAGTTGATCAACCACTACAAAGATACTATTTAATGAATTAGATGGCAGTAGATGTGTAATGAAGTCCATTGAGATAGAAGACCATGACTGTCTTGGAATGGATAAAGGTTGTAACAGTCTATAAGGGCGATGTTGAGGATTCTTCGACCTTGAACAGATGTCACAAGAGAGCACAAAGTCCTTTACTACCTTCCACATTTGAGACCACCAAAAATCTTGAGAAATAAGTTCCAAGGTCTTATTAAATCTAAAATGATCCGCAGCAGGAAAGTCATGGCGGGATTGAAGATTGTCTGACGCTCTATCAAGGAGATCATATTGGTCCTTCTGGGATATACAAACGTTCTTTAAAATATAGAAGATCTACCTCAAGTTTGAACTTATCAACATTTTTTTTCAAGCGCTGCTTGACATCAAAAACCAAAGCATCATTAATAGTTGCAACACACATCTCATTGAAGAAAGTAGAATCCATAGGCACTAATGCAATAGTGGCACAAAGGCGAAATTGCTCCAATTTTAATAAAATTATATATTTTTGATCAAACGCTGCCTCTCTTACCCTTGGTACAAGATATGATCTCCTTGATAGAGTATCAAATAATCTTTATTGCTTCTTAGGACGATAAGTGATGACAAAGTTGAATTGAAATAGTAACATATTCCATCGAGCTTGGCGGCGATTAAGAACCTGAGCTGATATAAAATATTCTAAGTTCTTGTGATCTGTATATACAATTACAAGATGCATTATTCTTTCAAGAAAATGATGCCATTCTTGGAAATAATCTACAATAGCAAGAAGTTTTTTATTGTGGATTTTATAATTAATTTTGGCAACAGAAAACTTTCAAGAATAAAATGCAACAGGATGGAGTTTCTTGTCTATACCCATTTATGAAAGTACAAAATCTAAAGCATTAATTTCCAAATAGAATGTCTTCATGAAATCTGGGTGCACCAATATTAGGGCTGTAGTAAATGCCATCTTAAGGTCTTGGAGTGCTTTCTCTGCTTGAGGTCCCCATTCTAACTTGTCCTTAGATGTCAATCAAGTTAGAGAGGCGGCAACTTGAGAATAATTTTTAATGAAGATCCGATAGAAGTTAGCAAATCCAAAGAAATATTGTACATCTCTCACCGTCTTCAGAATGGTCCATTGCATAACCGCCTCTACCTTCTTAGGATCCATTGTCAAACCTTTAGTAGATACAATGTATCTCAAAATTTCCATCTTCAGTTGGTGAAATACATATTTTTCTGGTTTGGTATATAAATTTGTATCTCACAACTTTTGTAATACCAACTTGACATGCTCCTCGTATTCTTCTAGATTTTTTGAATAGATCAGGATATCATCAAGGTAGATCATGACAAACTTGTCGAAATACTCTCAAAAGATATCATTCATTAAATGCTGGAAGATAGTGGATGCATTTGTTAGTCCAAAAGACATAACATTATATTCAAAATGTCCATACCTTGTTCGAAAAGGGGTCTTCTATTCATCTCTCTCCTTGATCCATACTAGATTGTATGCTCCACAAAGATCTATCTTAGTATAGATCTTGGCTCGGCCGAGTTGTTCCAAGAGTCTAGAAATTAACGGTAGTAGATAACAATTTTTTACCATTATTTTATTCAATCTTTGGTAATCAATGCATATTTGTAAGGAACCATCTTTCTTCTTCACAAAAAATATAGATGCGCCTATTGGAAATTTTGAATGCCTGATAAAGTTCTTTGCAAGATTTTTATTAATATAATCTTTTAATATTGCAAACTCATCTTGGAAAAGATTATAGATTGGGCCAAAAGGTGGTTGCATCCTTTCTTGAAGATCTATAGCACAATCATAGGGTTGATGCTCCAATAATATATTACCATTTTTTTTTTGAAAAACGTCTTGAAATTCATTATACTACTCTAGAATACTTGCCGATGAAGTTATATCTTGTAGAATTGGAGTCTCATAAATAACAAATGGTGTATCTTCTTTGGCCAATCTTATGAAAGCCTTTGCTCCAACAAATAAAGGTTTATTAATTTGTGGCTTTTTACAAATCTTACTTGTAGAAATCTCTATTAGAAATATTACTCTTTGTAACCTCCAATCTATAGATGGATTATATTTCTCCAACCAAGATAGCTCGAGAATAACATGATTCGAAGGAGTTCTAATAATGTTGAACACAATCTGGCTTTTGTGATTTTTAAACAACACTTCTATAGGCATGGTTTTGTGGGTGACATTACTCGAGGATAAAGGTCGTCCATCTATTACCTCTACATGAATAGGTTTGGATTTCCATATTAAAAAAAATTTATGAAGGTTAATAAATGCGTCATCTATGAAACAAGCAGATGCCCCTGAATCTAACAAGGCGGTTGTTTGAAGCTTCTGAGAGCCAAAGTACAAAGGGATTATAAAACAACGAGCAGGTTGAGCAGAAAGAGAGGAATCTGAATAGTTTTGTAATGTTGGGTTGTCCAGCCGCACGGTTCCTATTGTAGCTGAATATTATCGTTTTCCTAAACATTGCACTCCTGATTTTGGTAACATATCAATTTTGTTTCTTTAGGCAATTGCCAACCTTATGGCCCTCCTCGCCACAATATAGGCACAAACCTTCTTCCATTCAATGCTTCTTTTCTTGTGGGCTAAGAGCTTTAAATCGTATTGCATCAAGCTATATATCTTCTACCTCTAAGTATGAATTCAAAATACTTGTTGATGTACTAGGGATATATCAAATTGCATATTGTCTTATTGGAGCCCACTAATGTTGATCTTATCGACATTGAAACAATTGGTTATCACATTTTATGGCTTGGCTAATGGCTTCATTGAATGATTATGGATCCAAAAGTGATAATAATAAATCCTTCATATCATCTCTTAATCCCTAATAAAATTGGCTTATTAGGGCTTCTTCATCCCAATTGATATCACATACTAATTATCTAAAATTAGATACATATATTGATATAGAGCGTGCCCCTTGCCATAATGCTTGGATCTTAGTTGTTGCCTACTAAGACTTGTTATGTTCTCCAAAAGCTTCTGCAAATGATTCCATGAAAACTTCAAAATTACTCAAAATTGGTGATCTGTTTTTAAATAAGAGAGCAAACCATGATAGTGCTTGTCTTGTAAGCAAGGTGCCAACCAATCTAACTTGTGAATCTTCCATTGCATAAGTATTAGCTTATAGAATTATTATCAATTGAATTTGATTAACAAATCCTCTGAACTTTGAACGCGTCCCATCATATTTCTTCGAAATACTAACTCGAGGCTCCTTATGTTGTCAAACACGTGGATTTACTTGATGTTGTCATGATGTAACATGACTATTAGATAAAAGAGTATAGAAATAGTATATTATAGAAGATCTTAGTTTAAAATATTGTAGCAAATTATCTTAGAAAAATAGATAATAGTAAAAAAGGAGTAAAACTAATAGATGTTGATGCTGCCTTTTTTATAAATGAGCTTCTATTTACTTTGTAGGGCCATAAGTAAGGCAAAACAAAGTAGATTGAGAAATAAAATAATATAAGCATATCTAGGAAGAATTTAAGAATAGATTTCAGAAAAACTTACTACAAAAATCTTGAAATAGATATCCGAAAAGGACCGGTTATGAGCTGGGGTTGAAATCAGACCCTAAGGCACAAAACCACATGCCTACGGCGGATCCAAGGGGCTTTTGCAAATCGAAGCTCAAGATTAGGGAGTGGACTTGAAAGATTTTGTATATGAATTGATTTTGAGTGATTTGGATAAGAAATGACTTTGTAATAGCTTTGCAAAGCCAAGGTTGTTTTGGGCAACTTGGGATTTTATGAAATAAAATAGGGTTAATATTTTAGGCAATTCCAAAAATTTTGTAGCTAGTCCGCAGCTGAAAATTTGTGGGATTTTGGATATTGTTGTTGTTAATGTGTGCTATGAATTTGAGCTGAATCTAATAGTTTAATTGTATGTAATTGAGGTTTAAATGGATCAAGGTCTTGGAAATTAAGTTTTGAGGGTCAATTAGGGTTTTTGAGATCTTGAGCAATCTGCCAATTGGATTGGAGTAAACTTTATATGTGTGGATAGTAGACTTATTTTCTTATACACATGAGTGATTTGAAATTGATTGAATGGTGAAAAAGGGAGAAATCAATATTAGAAAATCAGCATTAAGGTTGGAGAAGGAGGTTGGCCAACACCCGAGAAGTTTTTAGGATTTTTCTTCCATTTGGTAAGTTTGATTTCCTTCAAATTTGTTGTGCTTATTGTTGACTAAAAGATTGAAAGCTATACAAAGATTTAAATAAGATCAATGATCTAATCAATAGATATTGAGGTTCTAATTTTCTCTAGGGTTGATTTGAATTGTTTAGAGTTTGGTTTAAGATTTGATTAGGGTTTGGTTTAGGATTTAGGATCTGTTTAGGATTTGATTTAGGATTTAGGATTTGTTTAAGATTTGATTTAGGATTTAGAGTTTGGTTAGGATTTAATTTAGGATTTAGGATTTGTTTAGGATTTAGGATTTGATTTAGGGTTTGATTTAGGATTAGGGTTTAATTTAGGGTTTGATTTAAGATTTAGGATTTGATTAGGATTAGAATTTGACCAAGGTTTGACTTAAGATTTGACTTTAGATTTGAATAGGATTTGACCTAGGATTTGAATAGGATTTGACTAAGGTTTGACTTAGGGTTTGACTTAGGATTTGATTTAGGATTTGAATAGGATTTGACTTAGGATTTGACTTAGGATTTGAATAAGGTTTGATTTAGGATTTTAAGATTTCTATTTTTAGTATTTTCTAAAATTATTATTTTATATGTTATTTTCTTTTATGATTAATATATGATTCATTTATTCTTCTATTGTAATTTCTTTAAGATTGGATCAAAGTTTGATTAATATTGTTAAGGTTTAATAGAAATTGTTTAGGATTCTATTAGAGTTATTAGGATCTTGTTGTTGTGTATTTCTTTTTTATCTTCCACAGCGAGGTGCTCGGAGCATTCTCGAGTAAAATTGCACGTATTACGACAACGTAGTATAAGTAGTACTACATCCTCAAGCGTAGAAGTTGGAGGTGGATGCAGTCTAGATTGTAATACTCCAATTATTGCATTATTTCAAAGCTTTGCAACAACTCCTTCAATCTCCATAGTCCTAGCAGATAAAGTAATAAGAGTATTTATAATGGCATCTAACTTGAACTCAGAAGATTCAGTCATATTAATATCTTGGCTTCCACCCATTCTAAGAGAAAGAAAAAATGAATCTATAAGAAGGCAATATCAGGTTTGAGGAGAGTAATCCGCAACCTCTAAGATGCTCAAGACCTTTGAGGAGAAGGGTGATCCACTCTCTCACAAGAAGGACAAAGCTCGAATATTGCAATGAAGAAGATAGCAGTTTAGAAGAGGGTAATCCGCAACTTCTAAAGCACTGGTATACCTTCAAGTAGAAGGATAATCCACTCCCTAACAAGAAGGATTCAATTCTGATATTGAAGATGTGGGGAGTTTTGACAAATTGTCAAGGACACAAGAATACAGAACCAAAGACTGGGACTAGGACAAGGTTTCTAAAAGAAACCAACAAGGACTTAGATTAAATAGATGAATACACAAACAATACCAAAAAAAGTGAGTTAGAACTCCAAGAGATGCATCGTTGAGATTGAAGAACCCTTCAGCCTCAATCCTTATATATATTCCTGTCTAGGATGCTTTTTGAGCGGCTACCATCAGACCAAGAAGCTTCTCAAACAGCTTCTATCAATTGGAAAGCTTCTTAAGTTCCTTCCTCTAGCTGGAATACTTCTTGAGCTCCTTCCACTAACTAGGAAGCTTCTTGAGCTCCTTCCACTAGCTCGGATACTTCTTGAGCTCCTTCCATTAACTGAGAAGCTTTTTGACCAACTTTCACCAACTAAGAAGCTTCTCAATTAACTTTCACTAATTCAAGAAGCTTCTAAAATATCCTAGAAGGTTCTATGAATTTCCAAAGTATATCTCCCTAATAGTTGATTCCTAGGTATCAATCCAATCTATCCTAAGGATTTTAAGCTTGATCCTATCCTCAACTTAATCCTAGTATCAACCATATTAATTAATTATCTCATCTATCTTATTTTTATTAAATTATGGATTTTTAAAAATAATAAAAGAATTTCTACAACCTAGAAGGAAAAATTAATAACTAACTTTTATTTATTAGCTATCAAGAAAAAAAAATAATCTAAGAGGCTTTCATAAAATCTTTTTTAAGTATCTTGAGTTCCTATTGAACCAAGATTACTAAATATTAAGTAAAAATCATTCTTGTTTATATTTTTTACCACATAAATGTATTACAATACGACATCCATTCCCTTTGAATTTGTGCATCCTTTGATATGCACCAAATGAACCATATGTTATAATTGGCATCACACCATCTCTTTACTCTTTGCATCAAGTTCTTCATCATCATATTCATCATCCATTTTAATAATATTACATTCTTCACAATCATTGATGTTTTCAATGTGATCTTCTACATTGATTTTTACATCTCATCTTTTAAAAACCTTCATTCACTTCTCAATCATAGGTATTTTCAACCTTATACCATCCAACTCTTTTAATTAATATGTGGCATTGTCATGGACTATTACCACTATATATGATCCAAATCAATATTTTAAAAACTTTTGTAAAGTATTATGTTGGTTATCCAAATTGCTATCATAAATAAGTACCCAATCACCTTTTCGAATTGCTCTAGGCCTCAATTGATGTTGTTTATCAAATCAAGCCTTATTCTTTGGCCTTGCCTCTTGTAATTGTTTTAATGTTAATTCCATATCTTTTGATTTTTGTTTAAGTTACCAAATTTTAATAGCAAACAATTCTTCTCTCGTTAATCCATCTTTTCAAGATAGCATACTCCAAGTTGGCACATGTTCTTTAATTGGCATAATAGATTTTTGACTTGTCATGAGTTCCACTAATATATATCCTGTCACTGAATTATGTGTTGTTTGATCAGTCTATAATACATAAGATAGAAGTCGATGCCATTCTTTTACTCTTCTATTACAAGCTTAATCAAGGCTTTTATAATTGGTGGATGTCCACATTCACTCTTTGCATTTCTCTTCAGATTATAAGTAGTAGTCAATGATAATTTAATTCTACATTTTTTAAAGAATTCACAAGCTTCATATGCATTCAATTTTCTATGATCTGCAATGATCTTTTCCATACATCTATAATAACAAATAACATCTTCAAGAAAAAACTTACAAATTTCTTCTATAGACTTTGTTCTTAATACCTTGCCTTCCACTTGGTTTGATAAATCTTCATGAGTCAAAATTAAATGCTTCATTTGCCATAATTCCATTAGTATAATAATCAAATCCATAATCCATTTAAAATAAATAATCAAAGGATATGTTGGATGTAGATCATTTCAATGACATATATTTGAATACATTTGATAAATTATATAAGATTTTATAAATAAAGTTATATCTCAATACATATTCTTCTATCACTATTGTTCCTTCAATTTAGCAAAAGTAGCCCAAATTCTTCTATGCCCCATCCATAGACTATTGTGAAATTCCTTGAATAAATTTTGTTGATCTTCTTTGATACCTATTACTTGTTGCGGCATTCCAATGTTTGATTTTGGTCTCTTCCATAGAAATCTTCCTTATAATATGAACTTATATGTATTTTTCTTGATCTGTTTAAATTTTTCAATAGACCAATCAATATGCTTGGTTAATATACTCAAATAATTTTCAATATTCAATAACTCTCTTTTATAATTTTCTTCATAAAATGACTTATTTTCTTTATTTAATTATAAAATTGAATAAAATTTTATACCCACATCATCAATATCCTCAATCATCTCATCTTTTCTATCATATTTTGCTCAAGATAGCATATCTACTACTAGATTGTCCTTTTTTGTAACATGCCTAAATTTTGAATTTAATGACTTGATATAAGCAATCTATTTCAATATTGTAATATCTAGTATTGTACAATTAATAATCATTCCTAGTATAGGCAAATAATTTGTTTCAATCACCACCATTGCTCTAATTAAATAATCTTTTTTAGCTTTTATAGCTAAAATAATTTTCTATAATTCCCTTTTCACTTAAGAATATATATGCTGGCAAGTACTTACAACCTTAGTTCCAAATTGAATTGCAAATCTGTATCCATTTGAATCATCTTGATATATGGTCCATTTAATAGCAAGTGAACTAATATCCATTGTAAGAATCACTAGTCTATTATACTTATAATCAATTTTTTTCAATATTGGAGGTGATATCAATAAATCCTTCAATCTTTGTATTACTTTGATATACTTTTCTTTCCATTTAATCCTATAATCCCTGCGTAATAATTCATACAATGAATTTGCTATGTGAACATAGTAAAGAATCTAAATATGATAAAATATACATGCACCTAAAAAATTTTGCGCCTTTATTAAAAAACTACAATCTTCTTTTATTCTTCTAATTGCATCAACTTCAGTTGGATCCGATTTCCTTCCATAAAATCCACATAGATATCCAATAATTACAACTTCTTATATTCCAAATATAAATTTTACATCCAATAAGATAAGATGAACTTTTTCAAGTCAAGTCAATATCCTTTCATAAGCTTATATATGATCAATAATATACTTGTGATATCATCTCTTATCTAAAGTTTCATCCTTTTCTTCTTCTTTGTACTCTTTTATAAGATCATCTAGAAAAGGCATAATCTTCTTAAGAATAAAATCTTTGAATACCATGTTTATCTCATTTATCATATGTACTATTAAATTAGTAGCACCTTGAGGAAGAATATACATTCTAATTAGTCCAAGTGGTGCTCTCATTGTTGTCATGTCTCTACTCTCTATTGCAAGTTGAAATTGGTCATAGCTTGAATATAAATCACCTATTAAATAGATGGCCCTTCTTGCAAATATTTCAGCAAATTCATCTACTATTGGTCCAATTCCTACATTCTTGATAGTCATTGCATTTACTGATTGCATATCTTGAATAAATCATAATGATCTATTTTTCTTAAGTACTATAAACCATTGACTAGAATATGGTGCAAAAAACGGCTCCAAAATCTTCATCTTTATCTTCTCTTTCAATAATTCTATGAAACTTGGAAAATATGCCCTTGGTATTAAAATTGGCTTTAAATTCCAAGATATATGCGATATAATGAAAATAACCATTGGAATTACAACATTTTGATCCACACACCTAATTTCATGAGATTCAAAGACAAATGATTTATCTTATTTTGTTATCTTTGGCAATAAAGAACCATCAAAATAAATCTTTAATTCTTCAAAAGTCTCTTTAGTGAACTTGTATCCAATATTCCTTGGATTTCTTAAGCTCTTTTTCTTTGATGTTTTTTCTATCTATTCTTTAAAATCTTCTAGCAAAGATCTGCCAACAAATTTCACTTTCTTATCTATTGTCTTATATTTTGTTTCAACCATAAGCTCTAGTGCTTGAAAAGATTCATATATAGAATAAATTTCTCTTGAATGAATTTACACAATCTTATCATCATCTCCAAATCCAATTGATACAATCAATTCAAAAGAATCTTTCAATCCATTTTCTTCATAAATCTCAAAAATCCTTTCATTATCTTCTAATGATTTCAATTCACATAATTTTGAAACCATTGAGCTAGAGTGACAATAAAAACATTAATAAAGATTTGGCTACCATATGAAAAAATTATATATATATATATATATATATATATATATAAATATAAAACTTACTATATAATTAAATAAAATCCATAATAATAAATTTTATTGGTTACAAGATGTAGTTAGGTTGTTAGTTTAGAAAGAATCTATCTAAATGATATTTAATACAAATCTCATTTAGTACTAAATGATATTTAATATAAATCTCATTTAGTATGAAAGGGGATAGTTAGGCCATCCATGTAGATGAATGGAGATGGATGATAGAAGTCTCTATTCCTATTGGCCAAAAATCATGCCCAATGGGCTTCAAGGAGGCTATCTGAGAATTTATTAGGAATTAGGGTTTTTTATTAAAAAAGAGTCGAATATCAAAGGCTTGGATCAGCAAGTTTGGTTTATTGGATATGGTTTTGATACAAATTTTGTGTAATTTGGACTTTTTATGAAAGAGATATAGGCGCTCAAAGTTAAGGTGTTGAAATTGTACCTATTGTCACTCTTTTGGGCATAACTCGCGTATACAAAGAGCAATAGAGGATTGGCAATCAGAAATAGAAAGAACACTTTTTTGGCTATACTTTTTACTTATGATTCAATGAAATCTAAGCTAAGATGAAGGAGATATTAAGAGCTGAAGTTAATGCTTGTAAGCTTAGAGTAGTAAGTGACCCTGCTTGACTAGTAGTTTTGTTTTGAGCTATATCTTAAATAATTTGATAAAATTTTGGCTCAAAATTTTTTTAAATATATATATTCATGTCACAAGACTATATACAAAAATTTTGTGGCATTAAGATTTTATATTTATGAGATTTGAAGGAAATAGTGCTTAGATGTCTCTGAACTAGGATTTTAAGTACTTGCTAGGGTTTTTAAAATATAAGAAGATTTAAAGTGAATTTATGATTGATTCTTTCTTATAATGAAATTTAAAAAAAATATCTACACTTTAAAGAAAATTTTATAAAAATTGAATAGTTGAATCAAGAGTTATTAAACTCTAAAGTTTTGAAAGAAATAAGTTCTTGCAAATGAATAAGGTTTTGAAAGGTTTTGTGGTAATTTGAGCCTTTTTGTATAAAGCTATTTAAATATTAAAGGATTTATCAATAAAAATTATCTTTTGTAATATCATTATATTTTTTTTATTTTTTTTATTAAAGACAAATCACTTATTGGACTTTTGCTAATAAGTTTCAAGTAAATTCTCCACATCCATATATCTAATATATTCTCAGATAAAAGATCACGCCACATGACAACATGCTCTTTGATGATGATTCCTTCCTCCACTTATTGATTATTTGCAACAATTATCAATTTGATCTTCTTCATTCTCATATATATGTACATCAATAGCATGATTTAATCCAATTTCACTCATTAATTCTCTCTTTTGCTTAATATTGTCAATAATGACATCATAGAATTTCTTCTTTGCAATTCCCAAAATCTTTTTCAATGTAAATTTAACTTTAACATTGAGTACATAATCTTCAAGTATCCCCTTTAAATTTGTTGCCACTTCAATATCAAAAAGCAGTTTGTAAGTCATCAATTTATTTATTTTTCCTGAGTCTTTTGATTTTCCTTTTAATAATATTGAGGCATCTATAACAAATATATTTTAAATTATCACTTTTTAGAACTTTCCGTAGTCTTTTAAAATCTTCCATAGCTTTTTAAAACCTTCTAAAATCTTCTTGAATCTTCTTTAGTCTTCTAAGAATCTTCTATAGTCTTCGAGAATCCTCTAGAATCTTCTAAAATCTTCCAAAATCTCCCGTAGACTTTTAGAGTCTTCCAAAATCTTCCTCAAGCTTCTAAAATCTTCTAAGATATTTTTAGAAGGTCCTATAGGACTTAGGCCTTATAATATAAATAAGAAGTAAGACCAAGGAGCACCTCAATCTTACCAACATAAGTCTTAAAGCAATCCAAAGTGTTGCCTTGTTCTTGATATCAATCTAATTTCTTCTTCTGGATCTAGTTCTTGTCCATCCAATTCTTTGTTCTTGAAATTATTCTAATTCTGAAATCTTCTCTTTATTTCTTTGCTAACCTGCTATCTTACATCCATGACAATTTAGCAAGACTGCTTACATAAGCATATCAGAGCTTTGATCTCTTAATAGAGAGTGGATTATTCTTCTTTAAGATATTATTGCATTCTAAAAGAGTGCAGAGTATCTCTCTCTAGACTGACATACTTACTTCTTGCAGTTGATTTTTTCATTAGAAAGAGTGGATTATCTCTTTTTTAAGATATATCATTGCATTTTAGAGGTTGCAGATTATCCTCCTCTAAATTAACTATTCAAAAGTATTTCTTTTAGTATAAAAAATACTACACTAACGATTTATTGATTTCTTTTCTATCAATATGGAAATAAATCAAGTTAATGGAGGTGCATCCTTACAAATAGAGAATAGAATGGCAACTCTTACAGATCTTTGAACTCTTTTGGATACTGTATGAGAAAAAATGGCATTCTTTTGCAATCCAAAAAAAAATGCATAAATAGAGCAAGTATCCAAAGAAGTTAAGTGAGAAATTTATAATTTATAACAAGAGATTATTCGATTGAAAGAAGCAGGTAGTAGACAAGCTATGCACATAATTCTTCTAAAAGCTCCAAAGATTGTCATAAAAGAGCCAAAAGCTAGTATGCCTAATAAATTTGATAGAACAAGATCTAATTTTCAAAGGTTTGTACAACAAGTTTGACTTTATACGATTATATCCTTCTTATTATCTAGATGGATTCACTCAAGTCGCTTTTGTGGCCACCTTTTTATCAGGAAGTACTCAATTATGATTAATTCAACTATTGGAAAAAAATTCTTTGATCCTATATAATTTGAAGGCTTTTATAGAAAGATTTATTGTTGCATTTGGAAATAGTGATCACGAGAGAGTGGCTGAAAGGAAGATTCAAAATCTATGACAAGAATAATATTCAGCTGCAATTTATGCCGCAAAATTTTAACAACTTACTTGTAATCTTGATTGGAATGATAAGGCGTTTATGACTTGATTTTGTTATGGTCTGAAGGACAGTATAAAGAATCTATTGATCATAATGCCAAGAATTGAAAGCTTAGAAGAACTCATAGCTCAAGCCATTATTTGTAACAATCACCTATTTGAGTTACAACAAGAGAAGTGATCAATTTTCAATAATATCTATTAAGGTACATCTTCAAAAGTATCGGAGAAGCCATTAATATATTTTGAACCTATGTAGATTGATGCGACTAAATTCAAGTCATTAACACTAGTAGAAAAGATTAAACTTTGGCAAGAAAATCTTTATCTATATTGTAGAAGATCCAATCACAAGGCAACAAATTGCCCGAATAAGTCAAGAGAATTCAAGGCATGAGGTATAACATTTGAATTAGAAAGGTCAAAAAATAAAGACGTCTAGCAACAGTAGGGACCTTGCGGCTAGACACCCTCAAATCTAAAGCACCAAAAAAAGATCTCTTCATACCTTTGGACTTGACATCCTATTTTATACTTCTTGTATATATAAGAATCTTAAAATAAGAGATTTTTGCTAAAGTCCTTTTAAATACTAGAGCCTCAGCATGCTTTATGGATAAAGATTTTACAACCAAATACAATCTAGTATTTGTAAAGAAGATCCATCTTACACTCGTTGAAGTCATTGATAGACAAAACCTTGTATCAGGAGATGTTATTGAAGAAATCCAACTATTGAAAGTGATACTAGCAAATCAAGTATCACAAATTGTTTTTAAGATCATTTGATGTCCAACAAATCCTATTGTCATTAGACTCTCTTGGTTTGAGCTACATAATCCTAATATTGATTAAAATTTATAAAAGATTTCTTCAAGACCTAAATATCAAAAATAAATAAATAAATAAAGTATTATTCCATTCTTTAGAGCTAAAGTATTTATACAAGCAACAAAAAAAAAAAGGCTGTATTTGTATTATATACTATTCCAATGAAAGATACAATTAAGCAATTGAAGCAAGATATTCCTAGTCAATATCGCAACCTTGAAGATGTATTTGAAAAAAAAAAAAAACAAACATATTACCAAAACACCATCCTTATGACTGTACAATTGAATTACAAGCTGGAGTTCAACCTCCTCTTTGTCCAATTTACAATCTGTCACAAACAGAGCTTACAGCCTTGCCAAAATATATTGATGAAAAATTAGCCAAGAATTTTATTAGACATTCAAAATCACATGCAGGAGCTCTTATCTTATTTGTGAAGAAGAAGGATGGTTCTTTATATATGTATGTGGACTATCGAGGTCTAGACAAGATAACTATAAAAAAATTGTTATCGATTACTATTAATCTCAGGATTATTAGAACAATTAGGACAAGCAAAGATCTTTACAAAGATTGATTTGAGAGGCGCCTATAACCTAGTCAGGATTAAAGAAGGAGATCAATAGAAGACAACATTTTGTGTAAGGTATGGACATTTCAAGTATAATGTTATGTCTTTTGGACTTACAAATGCACCTGGAGTCTTTCAACATATGATGAATGATATCTTATGAGAATACTTAGATGATTTTATAGTCATTTATTTAGACGATATTTTGATCTTCTCTAAGAATGAACAAGAATACAAATATCATATACATAAGGTATTAGAAAAACTATGAGAAAGTGGATTGTATGCCAAATTAGAGAAGTGCTCTTTCCATCAACCATCAGTTGAGTTTTTAGGATATATTGCTTTTAAAAATGGGATTTCCATGGATCCAAAGAAGATACAAATTGTCATAGAATGAAAACAACTGTCATCAATCAGAAATGTATAATATTTTTTGGGATTTATAAATTTTTATAAAATCTTCATCAAAGACTATTCTAAGATTGCGGCTCTATTAATGCGGCTCATAAGCAAGGACAAATTTATCTGAGATGATAAGGTTGAAGAAGCATTCAAGAAGCTAAAAAAATCTTTCACTTTAACTCGTATCTTTGTTCATGCAGATCCAACAAAACCATTCATTTTAAAAATCGATACCGAAGATTTTACACTTGGATTTGTACTCTCTCAAATTGGTGATGATGGTCAATTACATCCAATAGCATTCCACTTTCAAAAAAATTTATTTGTAGAGATTAATTATGAAATCCATGACAAAGAACTATTAGCAATTGTTGATGTTTTTGAAGAATAGTGCCATTTGCTAGAAGAGGCTCAACACAAGATCATGGTATATATTGGCCACAAAAATTTGGAGTATTTTATAAGTTCTCGAGTTTTGAATCACAAAGTCGAATCAAGATAATGACAAGCACAATGGAGCATGTCATTATCTTGATTCGACTTTATGATTATATATTGTCTGGAAAAACTTCAAGGGAAACCAGATGCCCTTTCTTGATGATCATATCTTGCACCAAGAATAAGAGATATTGTATTGGATCAACAAAAATCAATTATATTGAAGCCATCCAATTTATAATTGAAGACATTGATGATATCTACCTATACAGATACAACTTTCAAGACAAAAATCCAAAAAGTAATGAAGAGAGATCCATTTATAGAGAATATTTGACAATGTCTAAAAAATACACATGTAGAAGCAAACAATAATTTCAAATTTGAGGATGGATTGCTATATTTCAAGGATCTCTTATATGTTCCTTTAGATCCTATAAGACTTTAAATTCTTCAAGCATGACATGATCTTCCAGCAGTTGAATCTTTTGGCTTCAATAAGATCTTGGAATTATTATCAAGAAACTATTGGTGGTCTCAAATGTGAAAATTGGTGAAAGAATTCATCCAATCATGCAAAATTTGTGCCCAAATAAAGATCCCGAGACACCAACCATATGGACTTCTTCTATCCCTTTTAGTTCCTAAGGGCCCATAGCAATCATTATCTATGCATTTCATTATAGACCTTCCAATTTCAAATAGAAAAGACTCAATTTTTGTGGTGGTAGATTGTCTTATCAAGATGGCACATTTTATCCCATACAATAAGATTATTTTTGGAGAGGAAATAGCCAAGCTTTTTATTGATAATATTTATCAAATACATGGCCTTCTAAATGATATTATTTCAAATCAAGGACCACAATTTGTATCAAATTTTTGAAGAGGAATATTTCAACTTTTGAAGGTCAAAATCAATCTTTCATCAGCTTATCATCCTTAGACCAATTATTAGACTATCAAAGACTTAGATCTTTTATAATTCTATACCAAGTAAATCTAGTAAGTTTCCATCTTGAACTACCAAATGGCATGCATATTCATGCAGTCTTTTATGTCTCGCTTTTAAAAACCTATTATAAATCAAATATTGTTGAAAGAATTCTTCCACCACCAACCCTAATTGAAGTCAATCAAGAACTTGAATACAAAGTAGATGAAATATTAGATTTGCATATAAAACATGAATAATTGGAATATTTCATCTATTGGAAGGACTATAGAATTAGTGAAAGGGCCTAGGAATCTTCAAATTATCTTTAAAATGTACCTAAGAAAGTTCACATATTCCATCAATAATATCCTAAAAAACCTAGATTCAATTGCTATTAAAGATTTTGTGGACAGCAACACCTTTTGGCTTCTAAATGACGCTTTCTATCAACAATAGAAGACCAATATAAAAAGAAGAGAGCCACGCCAAGACCTATACTTGTATTTTTTCTAAGATCAAATAGATCCTACTAGAAGTTTATTAATTATCATGTCAAATCTTTGCATTTCAAGGAGATTGCACAAACAAGAGTCAAAAGACTCTTCTATTATACAAGCAGTTGCGGAATCATTGCAACTTTTACAAGGTGTTGGGTTTGAAGAACATCGACAAGGCGAAGAGGGAGTATTCCAATGTTAAGTAAGGCCATGTTTGGAGTCTTTGGGGATACGGCCTCATCACAAAAATCTCAATTCAAATGCCCGAGCTTTAATAATATTCCTTGAAGTTGGAAGGATGACTCTAGGTAGACCAGCAATTATGTTTAAGGCATGTTTTGAAGGTCACAACAAAGAGCAAATTTTTGGATAGGACATTGATTTAACAAAGGTTATATCTAGATGTCATCGACGCTATCTCAATAACCTTGTTGAATCACTAACCAATAAATATAATAAAGAATATGTTGTTTTGCTATTCCAATAAATTCCAGATTTCTTACGTATGTGATTTGATCATCAAATTACTTTGACTCTTCATGAAACGCGTCGCTACAAGGGAAGGTGATGTTACAAATATATTTTAAGTTACCACTTTTTAGAACTTTCCGTAGTCTTTTAGAATCTTCCATAGCTTTATAAAACCTTTTAGAATCTTCTTTAGTCTTCTAAGAATCTTCTATAGTCTTTGAAAATCTTCTAAAATCTTTTAAAATCTTTCAAAATCTCTTATAGACTTTTAGAGTCTTCCAAAATCTTCCTCAAGCTTCTAAAATCTTCTAAGATATTCTTAAAAAGTCCAATAGGACTTAGGCCTTGTAGTATAAGTAAGAGACAAGACCAAGGAGTACCTTAGTCTTGCCAACATAAATCTTAGAATAATCCAAAGTGTTGTCATCTTTTTGATATCAATCTAGTATTTTGTTTTGGATTCAATTCTTGTATTATCCATCCAATTCTTTGTTCTTCAAATTATTCTAATTCTGAAATCTTCTCTTTGTTTCTTTGCTAACCCGCTATCTTGCATCCATGACAGCATCCTTTATTGGTAACTCTTGTGAAGCCATCTCATGAACCTTATCTTCTTGAGTCTGTCTCTTAGAAAAATTTCCTTCTCTTGCCTCATTTAAATCTTGTCTTCTCTTTTCTTCTATCAAGGCTTCATGTTGGTTCTTAGCAATATAGGCATATATTAACAAAGCTTCTACAAGATCCTCCCAATCTGTAGTTCCACAAATTATTACAAAAATCCTCAATAAAACTTCTCATGGTATTTTTTTTATATATATTATAGAAATTACAGAAGATCAAAGTCCACTTGATTCAATACTTCCAAAAAAATCTTATTTACCATTGTCATCCATCCTAGCACCATAACTTATAACTTCTATTATTATAAATTTATTTGCTATCAAATAATTTTTAATTAGTGCTTTTATACCTCATTTATAAAAATTAATTTGGAAAAAATCACCACTATTCTTTAATGCTACTTTTCCATCTTTTCAAAAAATAATGCTTTATTGCACTATTTCATTGAATTCACCACAATCTTTTGAAGAATGAAAATCTTCATTATACCAAATATATCTTTGGATATACCCTTACTTAAAAGTAGCTTTTAAATTCATTGCAGAAGTCTTTTCCTCAAGCCTTACAAGTTTGATTTGAAGATCCCGTATTCCACGTATAATTTTTTCAATTCCTACATCTTTTTTTTATGTAGTCGTTGAAGGTTGGACAATAGGTATTATTCATTGTGAAGTAGGTACTTGAATTTTAGATACTTGCACAACTCTTTGAATACCAATCCTATCCTTTTTCTTTTCCCTTTTTGCAAGCAATCCCACTTCATCTTCAACTTCTTTCTATTTTATTATCAGCTCTTCATCCTCTTCTTTATCCTCAAGAAGAATTTCTAATCTTTCTTGCAATTCTCCATCAGCTGCTTGAAGAAATAATTCAACCTTATTCAATTCCAATGTTATCTTTTTCACTTTTGATAACCGAGAATATTGCCTCTCAAACTTCCTTAATAATTTAGTAGCTTACAATTTCTTATTAGAACACTCAATCCATTTCAATAATGATTTTTAGTAATCCAATCAAAGTCTTCTAAAAAATATTCATTTTTCAATATATAAGAGAATATCTCCCAAGAACTTCCAAATTATTCCATAATTGATTTCACATATTCTTTTATCTCCAATATTGTAGGAAGCTCAAATAATAAAAGTATATCCTTTTCAAAAATTCAATTTATTTTTATTTTTTCTATATAACATCTTAAATATTTAAAAATATTCCTTCTATAAAACTGATCAATATTATTAGCCATTACTTATAATACTTTGATTGCCAAAGCATCCTTGTGATCATTAATCTATTACTGTTGTATAAACAATATAAATGCTTGAAACATATTTGCAGTGTTTGGATCCAGATATATACCTTGTCCATTAAAAGAAAATCTACTTGAAGCTCCACTTGAAGATCCACTTAAAGCACCACCCAAGATCTATCAAAAACTCCAAATTCAATCTTCTTGCCTTCTTATGTCATCAATTTTAAATAACCACAAATAAAATCTAATACCTTCTATTCTAAATCTTTTATGCTAGATTCACTACTTATATCATATTACATATCTTGTTTGGCAATGCGCCAGGCACCTGGTTCTGGAAGGTGAGGTTGGGATTTACAGATACTCAAAAACCTTTAATAGGTTTCATTCATATAAGAAGAATACAATTCAAATTTCAACATAAGAGTGCTTAAGTTAATACAAAGTACTTAAAATTATTCTTCTTAATAACTTCAACCATATATAAAATCCAATTGCTTTGTTACTTGTCATAATTAAGCAACTAAGATTTTTCTTTGCAAGTCCTAACTTTAGTCAGTGAACTTTAGTAAGCTATAGCTCTTAATTTGCCTATTAACTTGGTGTGATATTTTCCACACAAATGAAAATTTAAGTCTTGTATATATTTAGAAAGTTTTAGTCCAAACCAACTTAGAGATTGTGGAAAATCAATCAAAACCCGCACTAATGTCACTTGGCCACCAACTTGAAAGTTGATACAGATATCCTAGCAGTAATTTCTCTTTTTTTAACTATTAATTTTAGCTAAGAATTAGTATATAGCTTGATCTTCAAATCTTCTAATATCATACCAAATTTAACCTTGATTTGACTAATAGATCTTTAGATATTGAAAAAATCCTAAACAATTCTAAATTACCAACTTTTGATACCTCCTTGTACTAAAGATCAAATAAATTCTGATTGCACTATTAGATTGTTACAAATTTTTATTCAATCTTAGCACACTCAATCATCCACATATTACCGAATTTTTAACTATAGATGTTATTTCAATTGTATAAAATAGCTAAAAGTGCTAGTTCTAATTTTATTATATAATAATTCAATCTCTAATACAAACTTTGATTTTAGATAATGATTGCTAAGTCCTCCCAAATCATACAAAAATAAGTCTAATGCTTCTAAAACCAACTTGAAGCTAGCTCTCTAATCTTAGTCACGGATCTCTAAATGATCTGATATCTTGCCCTTGGTGGCCGTTTTTATAGCTAGAGATCTGATTTCAACCCTGTTCCATACACGGTTGATCCTTAGGTATCAATCCAACCTATCTTAAGGATTTTAAGCTTGACATTATCTTCAACTTAATTTTAATATTAACCATATTAATTAATTATCTCTTCTATTATATTTTTATTAAATTAATGAATTTTTAAAAATAATAAAAGAATTTCTACAATCTAGGAGAAAAAATTAATAACTAACTTTTATCTATTAGCTATTAAGACAAGAAAATAATCTAAGAGGCTTTCATAAAACCTTTCTTAAATATCTTGAATTCCTATTGAATCAAGATAATTGAATATTAAGTAGAAATTATTCTTATTTATATTTTTTACTATATAAATGTGTTATAATATGACATTGTAAAAAATAACTTGAGTATGTGGTAGATATCATGCAACATATCTTTGACTTCCTTTGCCTTTGATTAAGTTTGACTTTATTCTAACTTATGGAACTTGGAGTTAAAAGAGGAGGTGATATCATAGATATACAATGGAAGAAGGTTCTATAAGATTTTAATTGATCCTAGAAGATTTTAAAAGATTCTCAATGGTTCCAAGAAGGCCCTAATAGGTCCTAGTAGGTTCTAAAAAGATTTTGAAAGATCCTAGAAGATTCTTGAGGATCTTAGATAATCATAGAAGATTCTTGGAGGATTAGATATTTTAAGAAGTTGTCAAAGAAGGATCTTAGGCTTGCTTCACCTCTAAGCATTAAGAAAAGATTAGGTCTTTTGGTCTTATTCTTATACCTTGTTGTAGCTCCTTGCTTATGATATAAAATAAGTATTTTTTGTTTCAATTCTTTGAACTTTAGGAAACTTATTCTACTTGAGTGATATATCCATAATATATACATAGGATCTATAATTGCATTAATACAAAGTTAGAAGAATAGAATGTAGTATTCTAAGATTTTATATCATATTAAATTTAATTTTTGTAAATAAATGATATATTTATTAAAATAAAATTTCTATTATATTTTTATTTTATTATATTTTAAATATAAATAAAATTATAATTTATAAGAATATATAAATTTAGTATTTTTTTAAAATCTATTTTTATAAACTAATATAATAAGAAAAGTTTTAATAAGCCATAATTATATTTATATTTTAATTTTAATTTTAAAATTATATTTATATTTATATTTTAATTTTAAAATTATATTTATATTTATATTTTAATTTTAAAATTATATTTATATTTTAATTTTAATTTTTAAATTATATTTATATTTATATTTTAATTTTAAAACTATATTTATATTTATATTTATATTTTAAAATATTTTTTTATAATTAATTTAATCTATTTTTTAAAACAAGATTTAAAAAATAAAAATAAATGATTTAATTTGAATAATAATATTTTTTTAAATAGAAAATTTTAATAAATAAAATGATTTATATTATTCAATGTGAAATATACTCATAGATAATGAATAGATAAAAATTATAAATAATAACATATATATATATATATATATATATATATATATATCTTAAGTTCTATCATAAAATAATATAGATTCTTATTATTTATAGATAATATGACAAAAATCCACATAATTTTTATAAAATAAATATAATATCAAAATAGATTAGACCTTTATATAATAGTTGAAGATTATA
This sequence comes from Physcomitrellopsis africana, assembly GCA_036785485.1. Classification (NCBI taxonomy): domain Eukaryota; kingdom Viridiplantae; phylum Streptophyta; class Bryopsida; order Funariales; family Funariaceae; genus Physcomitrellopsis; species Physcomitrellopsis africana. Next base: position 260,795 of record JAWRVF010000434.1, on the reverse strand, counting down.
CTAAATATATAAAATAATAAAATATATATATATATATGAGGTAATAAAGTTGGACAATTAGATAAGAGTTGAAAGTTGGTAAAAATCATGCACTCAAATTAAATTTCAATGAATAGAATAGGAATTTATTTCCCTAAAGGAAATTATAGAAGAAAGTTTTGGTAGAAAAGAATTAAAATAATATAATATAATATAAAAAATCTATCAAAAAAAAATGCATAAAACAAAAACTTATATTTTTAATAGGTTTAGACCATTATCAAAAATAGAAACTATTAGACCAAACAATTAATTGGTTGAGCTGTAAAAATAATAATCATAATTTTTATTGATGGAATTTGATCAATATTTAATTATAATAAATTTATATTATATTATTTATAATAAATTAAGTAATATTAGATAATGGCCATAATTTTTCTTATTGTCTAATTTATACAAGGATTTGGATATATAATTTATTTATTCTTAAATATATAAATTAAGTATTTTTTTAATATTTCATCTATCTTATTTTATTATCTTGTTATTTTAAGATTTTAAATAGATTTTTATTTTTTGTTTTTTATTTTTTATTAAATATATAAATTAAATATTTATTACTTATTTTATTATTTATAGTTATATTATATATATATACATATTAAAAATTTATAATTTTAAAATTATAGCTGATTGAATTCTTGAGTTTATATTATTTTTTATTTATAAATAGAATATTTTTTGTTTAATATATATTCTATTTTAATTTTATTGCCTCATTGATGAATCTTATTTTTTTATTTAAATTAATATTAAACTTATTTATATAGCATATATTAAATTATCAATTATTTTATTTTTTAAATATATATATTATTTTTTAACAAATAATTTATTATTATATTTTTATCTATTGTTGATTACAAAAAATCCAACTATAATATAAAAGAAAATATGAAAATGAATCCATTGCTATAGAGGTTATTATAGCTTATCTTATATAAAAATAAATGTAATGATTTTTTAAAAAGATACATAATTGAATGTGGATCTTTTATTTTTAAAATATTAAAAATTAAAAAATTAAAAATTAAAAATTAAAAATTACAATAGCCAAAAATAATTTTCTTTTTAAGACTTAAATAAATTTTTAATAAATATATTAATAATATTAAATATATAAAATAAAAGTAGATAAATTAAATTAAGAATCTAATTAAATGTATAATTAAAGAATTAGTATTATAACATAATTAACCAAAAAAATCATAAAAAAATCATAAACTTCTAATGCAGCAAACTAATGATATTTTAGAGAATGTCAAACAATTTTTTTCTTGTATCAATCATATTTGAAACTAATAGAAATACATAAATAGTAGTTAGCCCTTGGGATTAAAGAAATTGTTGACTATATAATGTAGTTGATTATATAATATAATATATTATAGGTGGTACAAATTGGAACTAACAAAATAGGTTGACTATAATCCAAAGTTGAATTTAATAAGGTTGACTATATATATCTATGTATACTCATTTTATAATAAACATAATTTTATAATGTAGTATATTGTAGGTAGTTGACTATATAATGTAGTATATTGTAGGTGGTGCAAATTTGTAATGTAAATCTATTCCAAATTTGCATTGTAGCTAGTATAACAACCATCTTATATTACAAATATACTATATACACTATATCATCATTATGAATGCAAACTTCTCCTACCATACTTTTGCAAGAATTAATTATATTTACATCCTTGCATCCCTTACATTGCAAATGTGATATTATGAGAAAACTGAACACCACCCTAAAAATTGAGTGGTTGCAAAGTATGCAGACATGTAAGCATGGGGTAAATCCTATTTACATACCGAGCAGTGGCAAAGTAGGTGCTAACCACTACACACAATGAACGCCATTGCATTGCACAGTTGGAAGGCTTCCTCGATGCCAATTCTTTGTTGCCATCCTGAACATGCTTTGTTATGCACTACATTTCTAATCCAAACCTGCTCAGCTTAACATAATAGAATCAAAGACAAGATTGAAGTGAACCAATACATAGCTTTGTTGCTACAAGAAAATTGCTGATGTTGCGGTGCTAACATCAATGTTAACTGGTGACAGAAGAGACAAGCCTCGTGACCAAGTAACTAGTGCTTTTAGGGCCAGACATATCATTAGGCAAAATTTCACATGGCAGGTGATGAATGTTATCATACTCCGAGCCTCCAATTTCAACACTTGGAAATGCACATGTAAGAAGTTGGGTGAGGTTGTGTCGAGGGAAATTGCATTGCTCTAGGTGAAAAAATTGTCTTGCAACAATTTACTAAACAATAGAGCAATTATAAGTTTCAAACAAAAGCTGGGTCCCTATACCTTTTGAATATCTCCTCTATACCTGCGTTAACCTCATCAGGTAAAGGTCTAGTTACTGCAAAAGCATCCATATTTTCCTTCAACTGTTCTAAACTAGTCGCACCTATAATAGAGCTAGTAACAAAAGGTCGGTCACGACAAAAACCTAGAGCAAGCTCAACTGGGGACAAATTATGTTTCTTCGCCAACTCGACGTACAAACCGATGGCCTCCTGCAATTTTTGTACACACGAAATCAAGAATGAGGATAACGGCGATCACATGCATGTCTGTGACATTTCAAGCAACATCACATATCAAGAGAAACCAAGCAGAAAAATCATGAAGGAAGCAGATGAAGGAAGAGCGACTTTACCCTGGCAAGCCCCTTGTTGAAGCGGGCCATGTATCCAGGAAACAAGTTGAATCGTCCAGTTGTATATTCAGGGTTTGTATACTTCCCGGTCAAGGATCCTCCACCAAGGGGAGAGTAAGCAAGTAGTCCAACATTGCAGTTTTCAGGAAGGCATACCTCCACCAAATCAACTGCAACAGTTCATCGGACGCGCATAAGTACAGCAAATTCTGCTCAAAGGTGTGTGCTCACTAACCATATAGCAACCAGAGGAAACTCGAGGAATCATTGGACAGAATCTTCAATGAAACCGTGCCGATGAAATGGTTCACTAGCAGAGTTAAAAATTTTGCTGCTCAAATACTGTGTTCAAATAAGTTCATAGTACGTATGTTACCTTCAAACAGTGTACGAACAAGTAAACTGTAGCTATTCTGGATGCTGACGATTTTTGGGAGGTTCAGTTGCTCAGCTAACCGGGTGAACTCCATCACTCCCCATGACGACTCGTTCGATACTCCCACATACCTAACCTGATAAGCTATCAAAACGTTAGTTACTTGTAACTTCAAGATTGAAGTCAAAATACTCTATCAGAGAAGCTGCTGGGTGATCGGATGTAGGTCCTTTTAGTTTCATACCTTGCCTTGATCAATAACCTTCTTCAGGGCTTGAAGTTGCTCCACAATAGGGACGGCTTCTCTCATGTTATTGGGATCAAAATATTTTTCTCCGAACAATGGCACATAACGGTCGGGCCTGAATCGTAAACAACAGTGACAAATAAGCGGTCTTCAGAACCAACTGAACTGAAATGACCACCTTCGTTCTTAAGCAGAAAGATCACCATGATGTGCATGCGAAAAATATCAACTAGATTTCTGGCCTCCTTGATGATGTCCCTACCCTATTCATGAGATTTGATAAAACTATTTTCATTTCACAATTACTAGAGAAGAGGCGAAGTATAACGAGAGGATAGGCAGTCCAATTCAAGGCCGTACCAATGGATCTGAAGAAGGTCAATATGATCGGTGCCTAGTCGCTTCAAACTCTTATCTACACTTTCAGTAATGTTTTCTTCGTTCACCCTCACCGTCTTACCGCTATCGCGGATATAAGTTCTATTTTCACTATATCCGGCTACTTTGGTTGCCACAATGACCTGCACTCAGTAATCACTGCGCTAGTTGAGCACCCCTCTCAAAGAATTTCCAAAGAAATTCGCAAGCATGAGGCATCGCTTCTGATAGAGATTGTGTGACGCTGTTCACGTTCACCTACAATAGTGGATTTTCGCCACAAAGCTCAGCTTGTCCCATAGTTGCAAACGTTCCAAATATTATCCCAGGAACATCCATCCTTGATATAAAAAGAATAACTGACCTTATCCCGGGGCATGGTCTTCAACCATGTGCTTATGATTTTATCAGTTCGCCCAGTTGTTTCTGGAGTCATAGGAATCGGATACTGAAGCAATAACCATACATTGTGCCGCTTTAGCTCCGTAGGACACGGATGAAACCCCACCAATACGGTCAATGCTGAAAGCATGAACTCAATCCAAATACATTACTCAAGAATGAACCGATAACTTACAACTTCAGCCGAATCGAGAATGTTGACACCATTGTCGAAGGCATAGCAGAGCTGCTCATGAGCCTCCTTCTCCGTGTTCTGTTTGCCCCATGTCATCTGCATCCCAGTTCGAATTTCAGGTTAACGTGCTAATGCACCAACTAAATCTGCTAATTTCACCATACGCTAAACACAATTTTGAACATTTAAATAGAAAGATAAAAATCGGCTTACCGTGCCCAACGCAATTTCACTGATCAAAAGGTCGGAGTCGCCAAGCTTCTTATACTGCATAGTATCAGCAATTTTTGACGCGGACGAAACCCCCGCCCTCACCTGCACACCGCGACCACCTCTCTTCTCACTCCTCACATTCCCAACTCTCACCACTGGCACCAACCCACACCCCACCGCGCTCGAACGGCACCAGGAGAGCGCCATCGAAGACGGTGAAAACAAACTCTGCAGCTCAGAGCCGCAAGCGGGGAAGCATTCCCACACCGAACAACGCCAGCAGACCCGCAAAAAAAACTATTTCTCCAGGTTGCGCAACCACTGAAAGCAACAGTTCCCAGTGGAGGCACAGAGGCACGCAACAGGTGCACAATCAGCCGATCAGCTGAATAATAACAGAATAATTCGCACAGGTGAAGGTTCATGACGAGATTTCAACAGTGTGGACCGCTGCTGTTGTGGAGGATTACGAACTATCGATAGGGTGAGTGGCGACGTGGACTCCGCTGACATGCCCTGCCTGACCTAGATTCCCCTCGCCGAACCTTATCACCGTGCAGAGGGTCTGCACCTAGTTCCGTGCTTACACTATGGGAGCTACCGATGGTATGTGGTGTGAACGGGGCTGAGAGCCAAAATCTTCCCCTCATGAACAGTTCTTTTGGTGATGTAGATTTCGAACCAGTTGGGAACCTCGTTGTGTTGCATTAGGTTTTGGTTCATGGAGAAGTGTGTTATGAGTGATGTGGTTTTTTTTGACACAATAACTGGGTATACCCAATGTGCTTTTCTGTCAGGTGTGGTCAGGTTTTTATAGTCAGGATTCAAACCACCAACCCCTTTAGAACTATTTTAAACACTTGGGTCCAACCTAGCCATCATCTAGTAGTTTAGGGTCATTACGGACCTTGATGTGGTTTTACTTTTAGAATGGAAATAAAACTAAGTAATGTATATATGGAGAATTGAATTTTAAAATATATTTTTTTAATTTAAATGTAATTTGATGTAGCAATTTTGAGGGTTGCAATATTATGTGTAGCAAAATAGGTTATGAAACTTACATATTGTGGTAGATTGAACTAAAACATTAGAATACAGAAGAACAAGTGGATTTATTGGCGTGTAACATGGATGTTTTTTCTTTAAGAAAAACTTTCTCTCTTTCTGTAAGTATGATATATATGAAATACATGCTTATGATGTAATATACAAATTAAATTTCATCTTTGTAATCCAAACCAGATTTGTAAAATGGTAACTTTTTATATGTATTAAGTTCATTTTGTAATTTGTAGTTTTTAATTTGATTATTTATTTTATGCTTGTAAAGTAGAAGAAGCCAATCTAATATAGTAATAAATATACCATCAATTGCTTATACTGTTACAATTGTCTAGGTAATTTGTAGTCTATAGAGATGGATCAGAAATAAAGTTATGCTTAAAATTAAATCCTTTCAAACAATGAAACATGTTATTATTCAACCTTAGCAATTATCTTGAGGTTCAATTATCATCATACAAGGTGGAGTTGTTACAAGTAAATGGTTGCAGTAATGCATAGAATGCTAAGGAAATCCACCAATGTTTGAAAATTGTTTTCTTTACATTGCAACATGTGTGACCATGTTGTAAAAGTTGAATAATTTGAAAAAGTGTGGAAAAAAGAAATTCATCTTTCTTGTGTTTTGCAAAATCCACATATTATGGGAATATAATAAATAAAATCTTAGCCATTCTGCAAATTCGTTTTGAATCAATGGTAATATTTAAGTTTTTTATTTTTTTTGCAATATATTTAATTCTATTTTATCAATTATATTTAGCTATTATTTCTTCGTACAAAAATTGATTATCTAGGTATATATACATACACATACACATATATTAAATTCTATTAATTAGTAAATTGCTAAGTTCTTAAAATCAAGCATAATTGCTAAGAATTGAGATAAATTTTAATCTAACAAAGAAGAATAATTGAAAATATTCAAAATATATTTATATTAAAAATTAGAAAACCTTAAACATCAAATATTAGAAAGATTAGTTCTACCAACATAAAACAGAATAATTACAAACACTTTATTATTCATTAATTTGCTGATGAAACTGTAAAAAAATATTAAAAATTGTAAATACCAAATAAGTTCTATTATATATAGAGAGAGGGGGGGGGATAATATTCTTTGGTGAATGAATTTATTTTTATCACAGTTTCAATGCCAGGATAATTATGTCAAACTAACTTATATTCGGTTTTTTTAAAAGACATTAAAATTTTATGTTTATAGATTATTATGTACTATTTAGCCTAATCGTGTTCTATTTTTTTACTTTTAAAGAACAATTTATAATGTTTCTTTCAATTGAATTTAAAATTAGACATTACATCAATAAATGTCTTCACATTAAACAATGTTTTTTTCAATGATTGCTCCCAATTCTGATCTCTCAAAAATCTAAAATTTTATTATTTGTACTTATTTTTTATATTTCTTGTGCTTTAAAATATCTTGATTGAATATTAATTCTTTGTTATAATTATCTAGATAAATAGTTGAGTGTTCTTATTTTTAATTAATTTCAATGCAAATCTTAACTACTTTTATCAATTAAATTTAGATGCATATAGCACACATGTACAAAGAACCAAATTAACAATTTAAACCAACAAAGACAAACAATATAAAAAATTTAATAAAAAATACTTTATTTAATAATATTATATTTAAAATATATTAATCAAATCATATTACTGGTAAAGTATGAATTTAAAATTTTTAGTAATTTGATGATAATGAATTAAAAAGATGTCTTATCCATTTAATTTTTTTTTTATATCAATATATAAGAATTTGTGTTGTGTCCACCCTTAAGAAGTGGTTTTATTAAAAAAATTGAGAAGTTATATTAAAATTTGTTTAAAATATCTATTAAAATAATTTAGAGTTAATTTTATTTATTTTTTATAATTTTTGTAATAAAGATAAGAGCTATCTTTATTAAAATCGTAAAAAATTAAATAGAAAAAATAACTAAAACCATGCCATGACCTCTTCTTATTTGATACTATCTCCAAAAGTCAAGGCTTTTAAAAGACAAATTTTCTTCACCAAGAAAGAAACCTTTGTAAGTTTTTTAAACCATAGCCTTTTAAAATGGACTTCTAGTTCTAAAGATCTCCTAAGGGAGTCTCTATTCTTAAAAGGCAAAGACAAGAGAACACATATTTAAAGGCTTCTAATTGATTGAAATTTAGAAGTCTTTCTTGGTTGGCTTTAAACTTAGAAAAATCAATTGAGAGGCTATGAAAGAAAATTTGAAGTAGAATACATTTTTTTCTATATAGCATGAATAATATCGCATTCAAAATTTTATATTAGATTTAATTTAAGAGCCACCAAGAATCAACTATTGGACAAGATATAAAGGAGAGAAAATTTTGAAATAAATCTTCATCTACATGAAGAATTTAGACAAATTTTTAAAAAAATTAATATGCTTGATTAAGTTGATAAGCAAAGTGTAGCCCAATGGAAGATATAATACCTTAAAACAATATAATGTTGTTAGATACATCAATACATGAAGGAAATAAAAGTTGGTATTACCATTCAAGTTCCATCCAAGACCTTCTAGATATTGTGAACCATCTTTGTCATTCTAAAGAGTCTCTCTAATACATGTTTACTTTTTAAGATGTAGAAATTTTTATTTAAAGAAGAGCTCTAATTAGATTCAATCTTACACAAACAATAATTGATTCGACAATATTTATATATCAATTGAATTTGGAAGTAGTTTTGAGAGAGTTCTCCATAAAATGTGGTTTTTTCAAAAGTTTGAGAAGTTGTGTTTGAAATTGCTAAAAATCATTAATTAAAAGTTTTTAAATCAAAAAATTTAAATCTAGAATTAAGGTATAAGTTGCCATAATTAGAATTTTAATAAAAATAATAATTTGATCCATGTTAAAACCTCTTTTTAGTTTATACTATCTCCAAAGGCCAAGGCTTTCAAAAGACAATTTATTTTCACTCAGAGAACCTTCATAAGACTTTTGGACCATAGCTTTTTAAAATAGGCTTTTAGACAAAAAGACCCTCTAAGCATATTACAATACAAATATGACTTTCAATTGAAATACTTATGTGGTTCAATGCCCATATCCAATCAATTGCAAATTCTTCTTTTGGTTGCAACAAGATTGATTCAACCAATACAATTGAGACTTGAATTAACAGATTTTTTTTCTTTACAAAAAAATGAATAAATATTAAAAAATGAATAGAATACAAAAAAGTAAAGTTTTGACTACTTATTTATTACATAGTTACCAACTTAGAATACACAAAATGACATCCAAATCTACTACTTTGAAGTGATTAGAGCTTTAATTTGACCATTTTTGAATAATTTTAAAGAAACACCTAAAAAATATGATTTGGATTCTATGAATTATGAGTCACACATATTTTGATTAAAATCTATCTTACACCCCAATTTCAATTTCATAACTCATGCTAAAAGTGGTCCTATAAGATACATAATTTTCACTAATCTCAAACCGATGACATCAAAACCAATTATTAATGAAAGACATTATTTCAACCACTCTAATAACACTTCAATGACTCTTCATTAATTACATTTTGTGAGGTTATACAAGTGCTGGACCAAGTAGAAGCTGCCATATATAATAATAACAAATGTTTCTTTACTCTCTACAGCCTACGGAGAAAGTGATTATAAAGTGATTCAAACAGTTAGACTTGCACAGGATCCATAACAAAGCACCCTTGCATCAGGTGAGAGAAACGAACAGTGGTAGCAAATGAATGAACATCCGCTTCAAGCAGCACTCCCGTTAGATTGCAGTAAACAACTAACATACTTCATCCGAAAGAGCTCCCAACATGATCTTGAGGAAACTGTATACTAATAGAATCTTGCTTTAAACACATGCATTACAAGAGACAAGGACTAGAAAATTACACCAGCTTGCCAAGAGATTGGTCGTGTTCTATGAATTTAAAAACAAGTAGGAAATTTGACATCCAAAGTACAATGAAGCTCAAAGTCTTTGAGCTTTCATTCCAAGTTGCTACTGTTCTTATACAACTAAGAAGCCAATACACGGTAGTTGGCCGCCTTATATCGTTCATCATCTCCTCAAGAAAGACTAGCCGTCTTAGGCATCACTGTAGCCTCTCCAGACAGCACGGAACTCTTCTCGGAAAGAGTTCAGCCGAGCTTTCAAATTTGGAGTGCGGAAACTTGCATGTAAAAACGGCACTACAATCAACACCACGCACCAGGAAAGTCAAAATTAAGAATACTGCAATCTTTCTTAGAAAGATAACAAATGAAACAGAAAGAATCGCATCACAATAAATCAGTGAGTGAAACTACATACGCTATAAGTATATGAAGCTCTTACATGTTATTCCAATAATTAGAGCACCAAGAATAGTAATAACTGCAGAAGAATACCACCACAAGAGCGCAGTAACTGCACAGAATAGGCCAAATCACCGGTCAATCATATCGCATAAGGAAAATTTGACGACTTTGCAAAAAGTCACAGGTCAATGATGACTATATTCTAATTCAGTTATCAGATACGCAAGCAAGCATACATAATTTAATTTTTTTCTCAAAAAGAATTGCATGGTTTCTGACCGTGTATTGCAAACCTAACCAGCTGTGACTTAGGCAAACATGAGATACTGTGAATTGCCCAAATTGACTTCTGCAACTAATTGATTAAGACATTCATGCCCTTGCTCCAGTCAGAAAATTGAGGTGTTATACAGTCAAACAAGTTCTTTTGCCACACACACCTAATCCCAGGGCACCAACAAAGATTCGGCGATCGCGACCACAAATATAGACTGTGCCTTTCAAGGGCCGTCCCCGTGTTCCCGTCCTACATTCATTACACATACATTAGGTTTATTAAACCTATCTCTCTTGACGCTGCAGCAATGCAAAAGCTTTCGAGAAATCCTGTTGCTGAATTCTAAAAACATGCCAGCAAAAGAACGTTAACAGTTAGCACATCAAACCCTAATACACAATTCAGGCATGACACGTGTATGAAAACAAGAAAAATAAAAGAAAAAAAGTATGGGAATCATGAACTAGGCGACAAATAGAACTTACGATACTGGGGCTCGCAACTTGTGAGCAAGTGGAGGAGAAAATCTTCTAACAGTCCTCGTCAATTTTTCACTTAGTGACACGGCAAAACTGCAACCCACAAAAATACATACAAAACTCATTTTCAAGTGACACATGTCGTAAAGACAACATTGAAATCAGAGGTGTATAACTCAAGAGCATGATGTAGAGAATGCAACCAGGACTTTCAACCAAGATTCCTTTGCTTCACAACCTATTGATCAAGAGAAACGAAGGTCCGCTCATAGAAGCAGAATCTATGAGTGCAAACAGGGGTCATACAATGCCTCACCTGTCGTTGAGACAAGCTAGATCGAGGGCTGTGAGAAACACAGCGACCAATGCAAATGGATTCCGTATAAATGCAATCACTACAAAAAAGCAAATCGAGAGCTGAAGGTTAGAACGTCAGTAGTGGTGCATTAGGGCGTTCTACTTCGTATAGACTTCATGGCAATTCATGCGAACCATAAATTCGCAAGCTGCTATGCCATGCACTGTGCATTGCTATTGTACAACATGCCACCTAAAATGCGGGGAAAATGACAGAGCTAGGTTACTAAAAATAAATACTTACCAAGAACAAGAGAAAAGAGAACAAAGTAATTTGTGCGGTAGCTACATCAAACGATCAACATGTTAGTGCTAACTGCCATAAACACACAGAACCCACCGATACCGACTCAAGAGTGGTCATTTTACAAGACAAGGATGACAAGTAAATACCTATTTGGATTCATAGATGCAATAGCATTCAGGAAAAAAAAAAAAAAAAAAAAAAAAAGGTGCCAGATGTAGCCTGAGCAAGATAGCGCCCATAATCTTTTTTAGGACATGGATCTCCGCATGCCAGAACGAAACTAGAAACTCACCTTTGACGACACCTGAGGGTAAGGAGCAATTGACAGCTCTTCTAACCAACAGAAGTGTACTGATCAAACAGTGATTGGGTGATTCGCTTAAGGTAGTGAAGGAAATGCAGTAAGCCTCTACACTACAGCACGAATCTGATTGAAAACTCTGGTTATGAGGGACTAAAGAAAGAGCTTCGTGTAGTTCCTTCTCAATGTGCTCACCGCTCTGATTTCTAGCCATACTGGAAAATTAGGCCGGCATAATCCGACTGTCGTGCGAAGAGATTACAGAGAGGGAGAGGGGAGAATAAAGAAATTCAGAATGCCAGGATCAGCGAACCCGACTATTTGATTCACCACTTCTGGTTTAGAGGTGAAAGAAAGAGATGAGACACATGTTGCAGGATCTTGACCATAACACTTGGATGCCATGACAAGTGAGAGGGAAAGAAGATCTCACTAGTACATATTGCACTTGAAGCGCCCATCCCATTTCGACTGCGTTTTGGGAACAGTAAATTTGGCAAAGAACTCTGCCAGCGGGCGAGGCGGTTGTGACCATTCCACCTCCTTCAAAGCATCAACAAGCTCATCTATGGTCACATTACTCCAATCCATGACTCCTTCCCACCACAATACACTTCAAAGGGTACCAAGCCGCTAACTCCTCCACCAAAACCTAACACCTGGACCACTCCTTCGCCCCTTCCCTCCTTCAAATTAACCACACCAAACACCAAAGTACACCACCAAAGCCTCAGGAGATCCTTCTCTCCGACGTTGCACTTCCTGGCTCTCAAAATAAAACCCTAAGGCGCCATAAAGCTTCGTCCTGCCCGATCTACCGATATACACAACCTCTGCGCTCAAAATCGCCAGCGACAGGATCTCTAAGAGTCGGCCGTCCGCACACGACCCCAGCAGCGATACGAGCTGGAGACGAGGACGTAAGAAGCAGGGATGGGCAAGACTGCGGGGCGACCGACGGAGGCAGCAAGGCATCTGGAAGCTCCGACGGCGACGATAAATCGTTGGTCAGCGCACTGGACTCCGACGCGGGACGGTTAACGGTCCCCCTTCTCAGAGACCTGGCCAAGTCTGAGCACCCTAAGACCACAACCACGAAGACAATGGAGTTATTTTGCAACTTCGATCGTTCTAATTTAAGCCTAAGTGGTAATACGAATATTTTTCACTCTTTCTGCATAAATATAATATATATATATATATATATATATATAAATGTATATTATTTTTTTATGTTTTTGTTTTTTCTTTCAAATGGATTGAATTCATATTGAAAATATTAATTTATAATTTATTATATGTGAAAAACCAAGGTTCTAAGATTATTTTGATGCTCTTTAATAATTGTCTTTAGGACTTATCGATAGCAATTGTTAAAACAACTCCAACAAATAAATTATTTAGACAAAAACTTGATAGAGATTTTGGATGTTGATGGATTTAAAGATATACAAAAGTTTCCAAGAAAATTGTTAAGAGTCTATCTATTCAATTCATTTACATTATTATTTAAGCTAATAAGATCATTTTTTATTTTTTTGTTAAATAGTTATGTCTTTGAATCCCTTCCGCTTCCAATCTAACATGGATAATTTAATTAGTTTTTTAAATGTACATCTTACATTAATATTACTTCAAGGTGACACAATGCTTCTCATTAGATCCATTGTTCTCAAATAGTGATTCTAATAGTACTTCCAATCTATAAATACATATAAGTTGAGTATGGTTTAATAATCTATAAAAGTTTTTAAAAACATACTCAACTTATAATATAAGATGCTATTTTAAAAACAAACCCTTATAACAATTAATTTCCACCTCTTCCTTCCACCTCTTCCATAAGCATTTAAGACCTGATCGCTTTAACATATTACTCTAATGCTGATATTTACACATATGTATGTGCAGCATTACCCGAAGGCATACGTAATGCTTCAAGAAATGAGAACCAAAACAACGTCTACACAAAACAAGAGGGCAGACAAGCACCGCAGTGGGAGGAGGGGATCGGAGGATTAGGGTTTACGGCGAGTGAGGGGCAGGGGTCCCTGGAGACTAAGGAGTGGCAATTCCATACTTTAGCTCCTCCTCTCGCGTCGTCGCACCCTCGTCCTCCCCTAAAATCTACACCACCATGGCGGACAAAGCTTGCACTGTCCGCACTAGAAAGTTCATGACCAACCGCCTGCTGGCGCGGAAACAATTCGTAAGCGTTTTTGAGCTTGTTCTTCTGGTTTTTTCCCGTCTCGGGTTCCTATGTCATTTTCCGGTTTTGTTTGGGTTTAGGGTTTGGACGTGTTTGGGGTTTTTCTCGGTTTTTGACCGCTTTCGGTGCTTTGGCAGATTATTGACGTTCTGCACCCAGGTCGCGCCAATGTCTCCAAGGTACGTATTGCATTCTGTTGGTGTCGGCACATTTCTGGTTGGGTCGAAGTTAGGGTTATACTCCAGGTCGGAACTGAAGTTTGGTGCCTTTCACACAGGCTGAATTGAAGGAGAAGCTCGCGAAGCTATACGAGGTGCGGGATCCTCAGACCATCTTCGTGTTTGGGTTTAGGACCCAGTTTGGAGGTGGCAAGTCCACTGGATTTGGTCTCATCTACGATTCCGTTGACTCCGCAAAGAAATACGAGCCCAAGTACAGATTGATTAGGGTGAGTGCTGGGTCGCCATGTTCTGGACGGCTCGGGAGACAGTGTTGCGTATGACTTGCGGGGCGTTGTTGGTTCGAGAAGTGGTTATTGTTTTCAGTATAGCTACCCGAATCGTTCGCTGTGTTAGGTTGTCTTGTTAATTGGTATTGAGGTTCAAAATGAGTGGAATGTGCAGAATGGACTGGCAACAAAGGTCGAGAAGTCGAGGAAGCAGATCAAGGAGCGCAAGAACCGTGCGAAGAAGATCAGGGGTGTAAAGAAGGTACTTGATTGTTTTGTTTCCTTTATTGTATTGAGTGCCATTTATAGTGTAATGTTGAAGTAGTCACGTCTCTGTGCATAGTATGTGTGTCTCCTTTTCAGTCTAATGTTGTTGTTTTGTTCAACTTGGGTACCAAAAGCCGTCTAACAGCCTTCATTTTTACGGATGCAGACGAAGGCCGCTGGAGATGCTAAAAAGAAGAAATGAGCTGTAGGCTGAGATTTCCTTCAGACATTGTTCCGACGAGGGACCTTTCTCCTGGATGAACGGTAATGGCAGTGTAGACTACAGAAAAGATTTTGAGAATGACTCAGGTCCCATTCGGCCCCTTGCTGGTCGCTACTGCTTTTGTGTATTGTGTTCTCTGGGGCTCTTACGACGATTTTTTATTTATTTCAAGCGTTCATGATATCTTTGTTCATTTGTTTGTATGTTGGTTTTTACACGCACAGCTCTCTACCGGAATGGTCACATGCACTTGTATGTTGCATTCGATTGTTACAACACAATATTCTATTTTTATTGGTAAAAAAGTTCAAAATTGTTCGAAGAATGGGCTCTGCATAATAGAAACAGATGTGCGAGTATGGATTAACGTTGGGCTTGTTATACTCTATACGGTTCTCGCACGCATGTTTATTGTATGCAGCTGTAGTGAGTGATATTGTACAAAGATTGTCTGTAATAGCCTTAAAAATTAGATAATATGTAAAGTAGCGACACGGGAATTTTTTTCTACTTCGAGAAGCTATTCTAACAAGTACATCTCCACCTATTCAATGTTGAGAGCAGTTGAACTCTTCTATTTTTTCAATACACAATTGCTCACAAGGGCTTCTTTTCAAAATAGCACAATAGCTTGGATCTCAGGTAATCTCCATTTTTGGCCGCCAATCTCATAGTACGGATCCCTTGTCGGATCTCAGTGACTGGTACACAGCATTGACCAACCCAACCATTTCGGATGATTCTGTCACGTCGCTTCAGTTCTACTCTAAGTACTGCCAGCTCCGGCACTGAATACACAGCTCCATTCAAAATATCAGATTTACGCCATGCCCAAAGAAAATTTCCCCATTATAATGATAATCTCATGGGAGCAATATTTTCAAATAAGAGTGTAAAAACGCTTCCAATTGCTCAATTAGAAAACATGGTATCTCACCTCTTATTTGAAATTCCAACTCCTGATCTTCCCAGCCAGGGTTCGGAGACCGTTTAATGACCCGTGTTCTCTTCTTTTGTTTATCTCCATGCATGCCATGTATCGTAACCTGATTTCAAAATGCTTCAAAGGGTGCTTAGAACATGGAATTTTTCTGAAGCTTTCAATTATCAAGAGCATTGTCTAAATCTTAAATAATTGAATGTTCCTGAAATACGGGGCACTCAGAAACTGTGAGGATAAGAGCATCCAACTGATTAGACACACTGATGTCTTAACCGGACTCAGGAGGCAATAAGGTGCAAGTTACCCTGACAAAATAGCCCCGTCTTTTGGAAGCGTAGTTCTTTTGCCACACATACCCCAACAGAAATTTCACCTGAATCAAAAGTACAACACTGCAAAGGTTATTAAGCTGCCAAAGGTATACTCCACGTGCAATGTAACATTGCACTTTTTTGCACAAGAGAGAAGGCACTAACCATACAATAATTGGAACTAATGCTGATTTGCACACCCATCTACAGAGTTGCAAATTGACAATGCATAAATAAAATTCTTTTGAAATATTCTATTAGTCGTAAGTGAATGTGAAAATGAATTGTAAGATCCACATACTACAGAAATGAGCTTCTTTTGGAATATTTTTGTTTCTGCTCAAGAACAAAATTTGTTAGAATAGCTATTCTCTTCCAAAAATGGGCGCTCCACAATCTAACACAAACAGACTGAAAGTCTAACCTTAAGTTCAAGCTTTGGTTTAATGTCCTTCAGAATTTTATGGTCATGTTTAGATCCAGGTAAAAGAATAGCAGGCTTCTTGATATAGCCGCAACCACCGTTCTTACTAAAGAGTGCTTTGGATATCCATACAGGCCAATCGCATCCTTGCCAATTGATAGCTGCAATTTGAACACCATGTTCCCAAGCATACATAGGATCTCCATTTGAAGAATCAATCCGAAGCCCAAATGGATACACTCTACCCAAATTGAGTTTTGAGAATCTGGCAAACCATTTCCACAACTACATATAAATGAAAACACCATGAATGGACTAAAATTATTTTTAGTGGTAAAAAATCACACACTATAAGTTCAGAACCATAAAATAGAAATTGAAAAGTACTAAATAAGAGTACTTACTCTATCAAAGAATCCGGGTGATCTTTAACTTGAACCTTGAGCTGAGATTCACTCAAGTTAGCCATAATTGCATCTTTGCCTATTTTCAATGGGCCGCCCTTCACATGGTCATTCTCCATCTCCTTAGGCTTCTGACAATGTATATATAGTAACTTGTCGAATTCCGGATCGAACTCAGAACTGGTATCGTCAGTTTCTTGAGATGAGGACGGTGGCGGCGTCCTGCTTCTAGATATTTGGTTTTGACGTGTAAGAACTTTCTTCATCCATTTCCGTGAGTGCTCATCTTCATCTTCGCTGTCTTCGCTGTCGCTCCCAAGAATTTCATTCTTTATAATTTCCTCTGCAAATTCACGATCTTCCACTATCTTCGAAGGAGTGATAAATTTTTTAAAAAAGGTCAGTATTATACCAGTTTTCGCTCCATAAGAGAATTCTCGATGCAAAGCATCAGAACAAAGTTATTCAACTAGTTTGGGTTCGACATCTTAGCAAAGAACAGAGATTTCTTGATATTGCAGACTTCACTGTGTTCTATAGGTTAATACACAGAGGTGCAGGTTAAAATTTTGTACCTGCGTTAGAAGTGGGGGACCCGGAGGTTTGTCAGAGATAATGATTTTATTCTTCAGCTGTTCAGGATGTCGGAACGATTTGGGTGGTCGTTCAGTTGGAGGAGGAATGAACATCATCCTCTGGCCAAGTATCTCATGCAGCACCTGCACTTGAAGATAACCAGAGCGATTCATTTTGATATGATGTATAAAATGCAACTCTATCAGAAGCGCACTACGGAATCCCCCATACTTAAGAAATAAACAAGTAGATAATCAGCTAACGGTAAACACGGAACTTGCCTTTGCAGCTTCCTTCTGGTGCTCATGATCCAAGTGATTTTCAATGGTAACAATGACGGGGTAGTCAGAACTCTGAAATGCATGATTCTTTATTGCCATCACGCATTCCCTAAATGACACTGGCTTTGTCAAAGTCCTGACAAGAAAGACTGTATGTCATTGTTGATGATCGAAGCTGATTCGAGTTGAAGGATGTACATACCACTATTACACAATGCCTTAAAAAAGAATGTCAAAAGCATTCACATTTGATTCTGAAAGGTTTTGATGCATTTTCGGAAAAAAACTTGATCTCCGTATAATCCAATCGAGTGAATGCGGATCGAAATCATACCCGCCATGCAGAACGTCAATATTTAAACCAGTGCCATTCCAGCAATCAAGCTCGATTACACGACATCCTTCCACCAGCGCTTTTATAATAGGAGTGGTGCTGCACCGTCCCCATAACTGGTTGCCACTCAAATACGTATTGTGACTTGCAGAGATGTAGTAATCTGACAGTGGCCTTTTCATATCATCCGTTGGCTGATACAAATTTCAAACATATACTCAGATCAGAACTGCAAAAATACTTAATAAGATCTCAAAATCTCTGCACAGCTCTCCTATAACAGAACGCCACAATGTGAACTGCTCCTACAACTCGACACGAACTTCACGGTTGTCGGCAGTATATAAGCAGTGAAGAAAGATAAGAGACAATCAGGGCCTAAGAAAGTTTGATACTCACTGTTCTAGATTTTTCTGCTTGGTGTCCATTAAAATCAGGATGCCAAAGAAACTTGAGAAAGGTAGGTAAATCAAAAGTAGGAGGCTGCTCAGGCGCTGGGGTAGCCTGTCTCGAGCTGCGGGAAAGTCTCGAACTCCCACTTAATCCTGGAATCCTGAAGTGGCGCGAGCTACTCGACTTCATTACTACTCTATTAAAATCCGTCATCAAGGTTGTCGCTCGATCCTCAGTCATGTTTTTCTCGCATTGCGTATTTTTCAAAAAGGTTGCAAAATCAGCGGCATTCATTGCCTTCCTTCCTTTAATGGCTTTCTCGAACTCTATTTCCACTAGTCCGCAAACGTTTTGGTGAGGCGCACTAGGGGACGACAAACAACACCCAAATGCCGGTTTCGGGGATGCCATTGACCCGATCCAAGGCTAACCTGACATACACCCAGACAATTCATTACAACAACCACGAATACAGGAGACTCATTTCACCACAAAAACCTTGAGAAACCCTACCGCGATCACTCGAGAGCCTCAACTCAGGCTTTCGAGTAGATCCACAACGTCAATCACGGTTGAAAGACACAACTAAATAAACCCACAAGCAACGACTCACACTCTCTCATCCACAAAAAAAATCTGATCAACATCGCCAATCCACAAAAATAAGACCTCAAACACAGCAACTGATCTCAGTGAAATCTATCAAATCGCAACAAAGCAGAAACTAAGTCAATGAGAGGCATACTATCTTCGGAGCAAACTCACCGATCGCTCTGTTCCGCACCGCAAACTCAATTGCGAACCAAGTGATGAAGCAGACGCCGCGTTTGCAACAAATGTGCCACTGAACTGAGTGACAATTGCGGAAGGGAAGCGAGGAGGAGAGTACCGGGGAGCAAGAGAATCAGCACCACTCTCCGCGGAGCCAGACGACGAAGAGTGCATCTCGATGGCAGTGACAACGAGTGAGTGGGGTCTAAATTTAGTTGGCTCCGTTGGGAAGAGCACCGGAATCGACGATGGCATGAAGAAGAGGGAGCTGGACTGTAGAAGGCACAGAAACACGAGCTGGCATGGGATGGAACAGGTTCAACGGGGCGAGCTGCCCCGTGCGTCACGTTTGGCTTGGGTCAACCCACTCTTGGCACTCCATTTGCATCATTCTTGGGTATTTTTTTAGGTTTTTGCTGCCATGTCTTCCTCCAACTTGGTCTTTCTTAGTGCTTTCATACCCCCAAAAAGTTGCAATGTAAACAAGTTGGGGTGGAAATTTTTTATATATGTATATATAATATTATATGTATAATAACTAAATTAATGTTGTGGTATGGAAGCAACTTTGTATTTCCACTCTATCCGACCATTATCATTACAAAACACATTTTTTAGATCTTTTAGAATTTTTAGTTAAATAGTCCATTTATTTTAGAAATTTAGTTATTTTACAACTAATTCATACTAATTTTATTAATTTATAACTTTTAATATGTTATTTTACATACTTTATGTTAAAATAATATTTTCATATTTATTTAATATTTCTACTTAAATTTTATATTATTTTATATTAAAAATACTAAGAAATATAAGAAAAATAAAATATTTATTTATTATTGTTAATATGTTATATACTTCTATCTGAAATAATTATAAATTAATATCTTCTTTAAAGATAGTTTTTTTTCTTGAATTTTTTTTATTTTTAAAAAGATTATCAAATCAATATATTATTTTATAGTAGCAATTTCACTTTATTATTACTATTGTTATTATAATTGAAATTATCATTTTAATTTTTTACTTTTGAAAGTATCATGTATGTAGTATCATAAATGTTGCATTATTAACTTTAATAGCCAAATTATTTGCTTCTACCTTTTTCTACATATTATTATTATTATTATTATTATAATTT
Organism: Physcomitrellopsis africana; assembly: GCA_036785485.1. NCBI lineage: Eukaryota > Viridiplantae > Streptophyta > Bryopsida > Funariales > Funariaceae > Physcomitrellopsis > Physcomitrellopsis africana. Next base: position 240,478 of record JAWRVF010000434.1, on the reverse strand, counting down.
GAAATTAATATTATAAAATTAAATAATAGATATATTCTAGATCCTTACAGTAGTTCCAACTTATAAATGTTTGTAACAATAATTGTTATTAAATAAATGAATATACTTTAAAGTTAAATAAAAATCAGAATAATAAGTACTTGTGCATATATGAATTTGGACATTCAACTATGCCTTTAGGTTACTTTCATTGTTTTGTTTCTTTATTTATAAAATGCAGTTTTTTTTTTTGCAGCACCATTAGGTTTATTTTTCTTAATAAATTATTAGTCCTTTCTAACACATGTTCTTAACTTTAAAAAAATATATATTATGAATTAAAAATATTCATGTAAAATATTAGTTATTAAATTAGAAGGTTAGAATAGCTTTAGTTTGTTTCTTATTTTTAACTACAAAAAAATTTGGTTGAAAAATTAATTGTTACATTATGAACAGCTTACTCAAATTTTGTATACTTTACTCACTTATGTCTACACCCAAAAAGTGTATAACATCATTTTAATATTTTCTTTAAATTAATTTTGGTCACTTAATTAATAAAAAAATAAAATTTTAGAAATGTAATATTAAAATTCTTAAAAAGACAAAACCAAAAGATGATTTGAATTTGGATTTTTTTTGGTAATTATTTTAATAGAAAAATAAATTTTTATTCAAAAATATACTTTTGATATTTTATATATTAAATCTAATTCTATAATTCGCATCATATATGCAAATATACTAAAGAACCAATTATTGTTTAAAATTAAAATTAAAATTAAAATTAATAAAATTAAATTTAATATTTAACCCTTAATTTTTAAAATAATTATCATAACTTTTTTGCCATAAAACCATAAAACCTAAAAAAATTGGGGAAATTTTTTTTATTAAAATATTTATTGTTAAATTTGTATTTTATGCAAGTTATTATAAAAACTTGTAAATTTTTCTTACATCCAACTAATTGCTTCGTATAGAATGATGGTTTCAAAATGTTTTCATTGCTATTTCAGTAATATTTCTTTTTCTTAAAATTTATTATAATTAAGATTTTTTATTTTTTCTAAATTTTATTTTAATATCAACATAATATATATTTTATATTCTAAAAAAGTAACTCAACTAAATTCTTTTTTTTTTCTTTTTTTTTTAATTTAATTCATCTATCTTGATTGGGACTTTAGACTGTTTAATACTTAAATAAATAAGTTTATTTTAAAGACTTTTAACTTTAATATTGTATTTTTTTATATTTTTTTATAATAGTTTTTACAAAAACATAATTTTTTTCTTTATTTTTTTTAATATTTATCTCAAAGATTTCTTTATTATCTAAAAATTTGTGTGACTATATTATATACAACTGCTAACTATATGTTTATAGTCTATATTTTTTTAGAAAGAAAATTTGTTTCAAATATAATTTTAGCCTTTAATATAATTATTTGATTATTTTTTCTTGTATTTTTAATAGTTTTTCTATTTTTATAAGTTCATTTTCAAATGGAAATACTATTTAATTTATGAAATTTAACAAAATACATGAAGCTTCTTTAATTTTTCTTCCTCTTAAATCAATATTCATAGATACATGTGCAATCTCACTATATTCTCTTGTATAGTCACTATGACAACAAAATATTTTTCTATGTACAGATATAATTCGTTTTGTTAATTTACAAAACTTCCAAAGCATCTTTTTTTTAGGGACTTTTGATAAGTAGAGTCTTCTGGTAATATCAGTGATAGTATGAACAACAATATCAAAATAAAAAAAAATAATATAACATTTTAAAAAAACTCTCTAAGTATAAAAAATAATGAAACTATTTATTTTAAAAATAATGATTTCTAAATAAATAATAATTAATATAAACACACCATGTTTCAAATATAATGTTAGGTGGAAATATCTCTTTTTCTTTTCTTTTTTTATTTATAAGATTTTTAATAACCTCCAGAATTGGAAATTCATCTGAATAAGTTCTAAAAAATCATAAATTTACTTGTATAAAATATAAGTTGTTGTAAACTTGCATAAGTAGATGCATTTTTTTTCCTGTTTTGTCTTGTTTTTTTTAGTACATATGAAGTCTTTACAACAATGCAAAGAAATTTTTATTACTATATATATATATATATATACTTTTTAAATGAAATAAGCATGGAAGGGAGTGGGGCAAGGGAACAACTTGAAAGGGAAATAAATGAAACTTAATGAATATTTTATATCTTCATTTGACCTCAAATGATAACAAGATTGTCTTTTCTTGCAACCAAAATCATTGTCTAACACCCTCCAGTAGATGGATATACTTCAAGATGTTCACTTAAAACACATCTTTTACAAGGTGTCCACTAAGAAGACATCCTTTACAAGAAAATTGTAGGATATGACTTGTCAAACAATACACACACACACACATATATATATATATATATATATATATATGTTATGAATTGACAATGTTTAGAGCAACTCAAAATGGTTAGATTTTTTTTTGTTTTTTGCAAATTATTACAGCTAGGGCTAGATAATATCTTATTAGGGAAGTGGAGCCCACTCCAAGCAATTTTAGGCTACACTTCTTTAAATGTATCTTTCTCTACTTTTTGAAACTTTCAAAACAAAAGAAGTGAGAATGGGACGAAGCTTTTATCCTAATTTTTATTAGTCAATCTGAATATCAAATGGGACAAGACTAAGTACCTAAAACTAAGTACTCAGAACTGAACTAAACTAGAGGCCTGGTGGCAGGGAATACAGCTATTCTTCTAGACTCCACCAAGCAGTTCATGTAGTTTAGTTTGGATTTGTAATGCTTGGCCTTTAGCTCACTCCTTCCACTTTGATCTGCACATAGATGACACGTGGTTTGGAACAGGATAGTGTTTAGTCAAAACCCTTTCTTCTTCAGTGCACCGAAAGTCATGAAGTTGCATGTCAAATGTGTGCCCAGACTTGTTTCTGTTTTCTTCCATTGAGTGAGTGAGTGAGTGAGTGAGCGTTGAATATCACTTCATGAAGCCCCTTCTTGGGTTTCGTTGTCGTAGTGCTCAGGAGAGAATTCTTGTCTCAAGCATTTGGTATTTCGCCCATTAACAGAAAAGAAAAAAAAAAGAGAAAAAGGTCTAGGGTTTCATCGTAAGTTGCCAATGTCTATATTTGCAGTAAGCAACTGGACAACGACACTTGAAATTGTTCCCAGCCTGTTTTGGTAACGCCTCGAAAACCTCTTCTGGTTTCATGAAGCTTTAAACTATCAGTGGGGCGCTTTTAAAAGGGTTACCACATTCTATCCTATTGTTTTAAAACATTGAAATATAAGAAGTTAAAAAATAAAAATGGGTATCACCCAAATAAAAAAAGATAGTTTAATATAGGTCACCACCATTCGATTATACTGCAGGATTGATTATGTAAATCTCAACCACGGTTGTAGCGAACCCTATGCCGTGTGGCCGAGGGTATCGCATTGCCTGTGTTTGCTCCTCTTTCATCATTAAAAAGTGCTGCAGAGAATTGGTCAATAGGGACTGCGCCTAAAACCTTGAATGCTGCAGACAGTCACCGTGACATTGCTTGATCAATGTGAAGATTTCATTATTCGCGATAGTGCCACTTTTGAGTTTGACGATCTCTGACTGGAAACACTAATAACGAGAGTCAAGTATTAGAAATCGTAGGCTTTCACTGCAGGTTCCAGGTTGATCCAAGCATACACGTGGAAGATGTTGGGAATCTTATCCTTGTGACAAATATAAGTATAATGGGCACATGCTGCCGCAATCGGATGGGTGTGGATCAATCCCCCCTCAGTAGCAAAACCATCATCTCGAGGTTGGAGTGGCCCATCAAGAAGCCTGTCTACGTAGTCGATCTGACGGGTTTGACTTACCAGAGTATCAAACAAGCATTGTAATGGAAAAGTGTATCTGAACGTATTTAAGGTGGATCTGGCGCCATTAGGCTTCAATTTCCATCCTCAACGAAGCAGCTTGATATGCAGATGCTAGTCCACAATAACTTCAACAAGGTGGAATCTGGAGGTCAGTGTTATTCGCTGAACTGCATTTAGACGTTGTAAAATAGAATCATTGTAGCCATCAAAAGCAGAGTTAAGATCATTTCGTGGACTGCCAAATTCGAAGGTGATGGAGGCGTTGGATTGAAGATCTCGCTTACAACTGGTGGCCCCTGTACTGCAATTTGTTAGTGGGGTTGGTGGTGATGTTTTAGCCAGACCTTGCTTCTATTGTGGTAGCAGGTGTACTGACCGGCTTGCTGTGTTTGAGTGTGCTTAATTAGATGCTTGGTCGTATGTTTTTCTATGTTACTGCCCATTTCCAACCCTCCCTTTTTCCATATTGATGATTTTTTCAGTAAAAATTTTTACCTCGTTGATCTCTACTGCTAACGTAATTAGATTTGTATCAGAACCTTTGCCATGTAAGTCTGCAGTAAATGATTAGAACGGTCCGTCAGGGAAGGCTAACCTCGACAGAAACTCAACTTTACAATTTGTGAGAGATCATCTTCACACCAGTGTTGTCGCTTTTTCTAAATAAAACATCTCACATTTACTGGAGATTCACAGTGTGCTTCTTTTAGCAAGCGAAATGGTCTGAATGTTAATATTCTTGAAATTATATCCTTCAACTATGTTCTATCAGTGGCGCGGAAGGTGGGCATTATTATGGATCTCGTGAAGTATCTGGTGTATTCCAGGTGATACTAAGTGACAAATGTGAACAATCGCATGAGGTTTGGTAATGGAAATGACTGTGACCTTGATGATGACAACCTGCAAATTCATTATGAGTATTGCTTACGAATAGGCAACATCCATTTTTGCGTTTTGACAAACAGGTGTAGAGATGACCCCAAAGGAACACTTATAAATCTTTGTAGACTACATTGAGATATTTTTAGCAGACTCTATCAATCATGAGTAGTTCTGTTAATTTTTTAGTTGTGACACCAAGCCCGCCTGTGGTCTCCACTCTGACGATTTGACAACTGTATGAGCATCTTTGAAACAAGCAATCACCTAACATTTCAATGTCTAACATTTTTAAGAAGCCTCAATGTTCACTTTCAATGTACCTGACTCTAGGATAATACCACGTTTTCTTGAAATAAATGTATTGGTGGCAATAAGGGATTAGTGTTGAAACTTGAGCTAGTCCTCTTAGTTCTTTTACTTCGTACTCAAGAGTGCAATGATCTGTTATCTCCCTAAGATGAATAAGAGCATTGCCGAAGCATTAGCACTTCAATTAGTGATTTGCATGCAGAATTTTAGAGCTGAAAATTAAAAGAAGAAAACTTCAAGGCTGTAAAAAACAAAAATTTATCGTAAGCAAAGACAATAATCTTCTAATAGAATGTAGATCATTGAAACTAAAGACTTGTGTCGATTCCATTCATATTGGTGAAAAAACTATTACAAATTGCAAACTTGAATACAGACTGTTAAAATGATTTCCTGTAACAAGCGCATGCAAATCAAACACAATCAAGTTCTACCTATGTAAAATCTTAAAACATTTGATAGAATTTACACCGAAGCACCAGCACCAAACAATTTCACCATGTTACCAACTCGCTCAACAAAGGCTGACGACGTGATTTTCTTCCCTGGTACGTGAAAGGGATTGGATGCTGCATCTACATACGCTGCATGGAGGCGTCGGAATAACTGAACAACAGACGAAAGTGGATTATTTTTCTCTCCCATATATTCACTTCAATGCTCATGATTAAAGCTGATTTCATAAGTACTGATTCTCTAACTTCAATTTACTGAACTAGAAACTGAACTTTTGATATAAGATGCTACTTGAACCTTACATTGCGAACATCAGCATCCCGCAAATCCCGATTGGTAGTCACCAGTACAAACTTGATCATTGTGTTAGTCATATAGCCATACCTGCATCACGAAGTTCGTTTAGTACGTGATGTGTCACTAAACTACATGCTAAATCTATGTACTAAATTAGCACAAATTCAGCATTCAAGATCCCTCGTCATGTAATAACATTTGAGGTGTTGTGCAGCTTATGTTTATGAGGGTCCGAGTCCAATTGTTTACTAATGGCAAACCCTGAATATTACCGTCTGGGCTTCGACTCTGCAGAAGACCACCTGAACCAACTTACACTTTATAGTCTTCTGTTGGATAAAGAAGTCCCAAGAAGGCCTCACTGATATTTACACCAGCTTGTTTTGAGTTGCTGACTGCCACATACACGATACTAGATTAGAAGTTATGATGCATTCTTGCGCCCTGAACGTAAGACTCAAAGTTGTAAAATAATAATAACAAGAATAAGGGATGGAGGAGGAGACAAAAACAAGAAAGAAAAAAAAGTAGCATGCTAAACCTAGGGTGATGGCAACAACATACCTTTCTCCTCAATTACATCCAAGGAGCAGTGAACGATGTGGTGGAATTTTAAGATATTACTGTCACTGATGAAACTCTGCAAATACAAGGGATTGTTCTGCAACTCCACAGCAAATTATAATCAATTTCTTGCCTCTAAGTGACCTAAATCGACCAGCCTAAAAAACCCCAAGTCATAAGTGAGAACTATATGAAAAGTTGACATGAGATTCTAAGCACACCAATTTTGATTAGCATAAGCCAAGATGCGTACGCTACCAGAAGCACAAACCCATCCAAGGCTCACACGGGAGCATCATATAAAGGCATCTTAAAAGAAAGATGGGATCCATAAAAATATTCTTGAGAGGAGAAGTAAACCCACATTATGTCCGACGACAGCCACGCACACAATCATGGTGCTTGAGCTTCGAACTCAGCACAAACCAAATAAAGAATGCGGCTATCCTTTTCTACTTCTCGGGACACTTCCGGCCGTGTAAACAATCCGTCAGTGCACTAGATATGGAGCGTTTCATCGCATTCCTTGATAAACCCAACTCTTCCACCGCTCTTGCTCTTCATACAGACAATTCCAGATGTCTTCATGGCGAACCCTAATCCTTTGAACAAACTTGCAAATTCTTTGAATGAACTCACAAACTGATAATTAGTGCATCGGAACCTTCCAACTGACTGCGAGTCATTCGCTCTGCAACTTACGAAGACTAGGTCTAAGCTAACGTGGACTTCTGCGCTTACGCACTTCGGAACAGCGGCCTTGTCGTTTAAGATATGCCGTCCCGCTTAGCGAGGTTTTCTACGATCACATTGTGACCCCGCCACGAAGGTTTGAACAGTTTTGCACCTAATGGGCTTCTGCCACGTGTGGCTTATAAGATTAGAGCGAAGCAGCACCGTCCTATGTGTAGAAAATATCCAGCGAATCCAGTTCTTTGAAAACTTTGGTCATCAGAGAGAGCACATCAGAATGACGATCTTTTCTACACATCTTGCCAACACATGATGTGTGTCGCTGATCAATTCTATCGTTGAGAATCAAGTTCATTGCATAGCTCTCGGATTGCCCTTACCGATGTCTACACCTCTTGCGGGATTCTTCTGCATTACACTCACAGCCAGAAGTTATGTTCACTCGACTCTCAGAATGCACTAAGGAAGGGAATTTGCATCCAGAGGACGGATTCGGGTAAGTGTAATTTCGGACCGTTTTGAGATTTTCCTACTACTGGGTCATGTCTTTGTTTAGTCATTAGTACACGAGCGCCATTTCCATTCAAAGTATGACTAAATGGTTTGCAATGTATGTGCGAAGCTCCGATTCTTCTTAATATTCTACAGACGAAATCCCAGCTTCTCGCACAGATTCTTTTGACCGACTCTGATGTCTGTTGCTCAGCTTTGAGACTACGAACACTCGTGTGCCTTGCTTTTTAGTAGGTGAATCTTTTTGTGTGGTGCTTGGTTTCTTTTCTCCCTTCTTCTCACCTGATGGATCCTTTTCCTCGTCGATTTTAGCCATGGCAATCTGTGCTTCTGAACTGCCACATATGTCATGTTAGTGATGAGTATGTAAATTTCTCAAGATTGAGAAACCTATCACATATATCAATGGTTCATGCAGAACTCATCAGCGTGTGCTATTCGGAAATCGTAACCGCGTATCCTTTAGTCAAGGTGAATCCCATAGGAATAGGGTTTCATAATAAGCCATTGTATCTTGGCATGGAAAATCAGGAAAAATTGGCCCTCGAAAATTCCGTAAAGAGTTTTCTGTATGTGTGGAACACCTCCGGTATAGTCCAAATTATTCAATGTGACGATCTTTGTTCGTTAGCATCTCACTTTTAGGTTTACTGCGGACTGTAGTAATTCATTTTACGTGTAGAGTCGATCAGTTTTAGTGGTTATTTTTGTTGCTTTGTTAGCATTGTTCGTATGTATTTTCATCCCTTCATGATTATGTGGCAAGGGTATAGCAAGCTTACAAGCTTCCATCGAAGAGTTTGTCATTCCGTTCTCTATGTTCTGCTTAACATCGTGTGATTACGCTTACGTCTATCTTCCTAATTCTGTACCACTATTGATGTTCCTAGAAAATCTTCATTTTGAAGCAGTATGAAAATCTTCTGGTTGACTTTGTCTAACCTTTTGAACTAAGATGTAAAACATTTTGCATTTATGACCTTGTGTTACCTTAAACTTTTGAACAGCAGCGTGTTGGAACATTTATGAATCCAGTTGTTAACAATTGGTTTCTTCGCCGCTGTGCATGTAAAAAGTGGATCGCTGCTACAATTGTTTCTCTTACCTAGGATGAATAGAAAAGGATTTATAATGTATAACTTCAAGGGGTTCCTCAAAAGATTTTTTTCCTGTCTTTCAAAGATTGTGTTATGGTTGGATTATTTACTATGAGACAGTCGGGAACATCACGTATATTTGAAGTCTCATTTTTGTCTTCTTTTCGTTTCTGCCGTAGTATCCGGAAGTAAATCCAAGGCCATGTGGTCAAAATTCAATTGCCTTCGTATTGGATGAAGGAATTTTTGATTAATAAGCGAAGCATTGTCAAACCTTAGAAATTGCGAGGTACCTGTGTGAAGAGTGATGCCAAAGACGGAATCCAAGGAACCGTCGTTGGATAAAGCTCATGCTTGGTTGCATGTGTTGATACGTGCAGAAGACATTAATCAAACTTTGTGCAACATGCAGTGTTGAATACTTGATTCACTTGCACTTGTAATCAGCCTGAAGCATCAATGTCTGCCTACAGGAAGGGATTCGCTCACTTTCATGTGTAGAGTAAGTCGACAGAACTCTTTAACTGCAGGAGATGTTATCACTCAACTTACCAATTGGTTGTGAATTGACTAGATCAATACCCTCTTTTCGTGTTGCGTGATGCTGCTGATATAACTGGAGCGCTGAAACGCAGACTCGTGTCATCTCGTGGTTGCTGTGGCTGCTCCTCCATTCGAGTTCAACCCAAGCTCTTCAATAGAGATTCAAACAAGTGCCAAGCCCAGTTTTCTGCAAGTCGGCCAGCCCCTCAAGATATTTAACTCAAAAACTTCAGCACGTACTCAAGTCTTTATTTTAAATATTACTTCAAAGATGCGCGCCCAGGAATCATCCCCGAACTCATTACCGACTTTCACCCCATTTTTAGGTGAAAACTGATGAAAATGAATTCTGTTCTGACTATGAAAGTGGCTGGTTATCACAAGAGATGCCTAGATCTGCTATTAACATTTATTGGTGAATGTTGGTTGCGGAATCATGCGGCAAAAGGGAATGAATATCTCATTTATCTCTGATACCATACCTTTTCACGACTGGAACTTAGTGATTTTATTCCATTGAACTGAGTGGACAAAGCTACCAACTAGTTTACTTAGTTCCAGGAGTGCAATGTCTCCAAATTACCTCAGGTTTTCCAACCGCTGGCTTAGTGAATGAGCATAGATGATTGCTGGATTGGAATTTCTAAGCATTCTACTCCATGCTAAGTGCGCAGAGCAGACAATATCAAGGGGACTGCAAAATATCTTTCTTTTTGTCCCGTTCAGCTTTATTATACAAGAGTTGGAGGCTAGAACTCAGAGCTAGGGTTCAAGGTCATGATGGGCTAGCGCCACCCTACCATCCATCTTCAACGCCGGGGCTGTTGTGAAATAAACGTACCTGAAGCTCCAGCTTCGGGATGCAGAGTAACCCGAGAGAAAGGTGAGGAAAAGAATCTCTAGTGTGCAACGACAACTGTAAATACTGTAGTACAGACATTTTCGAAGTTGGTAAAGAACATATGCGGGTGGTGGTGGTGCCGCATGAAGCTGTAAAGTTCAAGAGGAATGGTCCCACATTGACTTATTCTGTGCGTGGAGGAGTATAGGAGGTAATGCATTCTAGCCGTTCGAATGCAGGAGTTACTGCTTGTAAGGAGGTTTCGTGGACTGACAAGACAGACTCGTAGCAGGACTTAGTGCCACTCTCTAAGTTCCGCAAATAGCTAGAAATGATGACACCCACTTACTTGGAATTCTACACCCATGTCAAACTGTTCGATATTTCTCCGATTATCAATCTTTCTTGGGGAACCAGACTTCAGAATTAAAAATGTAAGGGACCAGATCATTCCACGTCTCCAGCACAGCAACAATATGCACTAAACGACTGCACGAGGTTTAACTATTTTTTGAGTTCTGAGTGTTTATATTTTGATTGATCACAATATCCGCATCCACTTGAACCTAGCATCAAGCTTAGTCGTACATCTCAAAATGTCTGATGGGATACCATGGGCTTGGATTTACATGCCTGATCGAGCACTTTCGGCAACATGTTCTAAAAAATGGTGAATGAAATGTTGAAGGCTTTGATCAACACTATCAAGTTTTGCTTGGCCAGAGGCTAGGAGAATTTTTAGATTCTGCATCCTTTTATTCACGTTATAGCCTACAGCAACTTCCGATTCCCTACCCGTGTCATGATTTAGGAAGTTAATTAACAGTGTCTGTAGCATTTGACAAAATCAACCCACTCAACTGCTTGATAATTCTACCGCCAATTCAACGTTGTAATTTCGACTGAACGGAGATACTACCACTAATCTTCATCTGTTCTTTTGTGTATAAGTTCGTACAGATTTCTGTCAGTGGCACTCATGTCGATTTGCATTTCTCTGCAAAACAAGACAATTCTCCTCCATGCTTCATAGTGAGACTAAACCAGCGCCGCTGCTGTAAGCCGTGTTGCTCTAGTTGCTAATATTGAATCAGGAGTTGAATCAATCGCTTCAAAGCGATTTATCTTACTATAGACGTTTATCAATTGATTTGCGCTGCGCAGGGACTACCCAGTACTTGTGGCACAGAGACAGTCACAAGCGAAAACACGTGCAAATACTGGCAGTAACAGAAGTTTGTGGCGTCGAGCATTCTAGTATGCATTCAAGGGTAAAGTGCTCAGAGTAGCAGGGACGAAGACCCGCAATACGAGCCTAAGGTCTGCGTGAACAGTTTCAATTTACCAGAAGGAAAGGAAAGCCGAAGCCGAAGTTGAGGGGAGAGGGGAGGAACTGTCTGTAAAGCAGTCCTGGATTGTTTATGGGGGTTGAACGGACTTCCAAAATCTGCTGAGTGAGTATGGGATGTTTATATGAATCAGTAAAAAGAAGGACGTCTGTGCAACATCACGAGCTCAGTTACTGGTTAAGCAGATCTAGATAAGGGTTCCAAGTCCAATCACAGACGGCTCCCAATTGGTTAAGGAAGTGATTCAATCCCGTTCCAGCGAATTCGATTTCATACTGAAGATGCCCGACAACTCCATATGCCCACCAGAACATCGCTGCTCTGCACTGGCAGACTTCACTGCACTTGGCTGGATCCCGTGTCCCCTTCATGGTGAATACAAGCATGCCATCCTTGCGTCACCGAAGGCTCATGACAGCACTTCAATAATTCCTACTTCACATGCCCATGGTGGTCGCACAACCCGGTACAAACATTTTTCTTTGTCCTGGAATTTCATGTAGAACATGATGCATTGAAGTTGTGAACAATCCTTCCATTCCTACCAGACCCCTCCCGAGCGTGACTTTGTGTTGCTTGATAAGGTCTTTTGGAGATCGGATAAGTTTTCATAAATATATTTTGAAGTGCTGCTGGAGGACTTTTAGGATAGTGCGAATAATTTTGCTCCTGATGAACAAAAGTTCATTAAGTTTGTGAAAGCAAGTCGAATTAACACATGCTGGTCATCTTGCAGCGGCAGATCGGGGGCCAAAAGGAAATCAAAGGTCTTGAGTGATGAACCTCGGAACAAGGCACAGCGCAAATGCAGTTCAAAATATTACGGGGTTCGCCTCAAACGCGATCTCCAAAAATACGTCGCTGAGCTTCGCGTCTCAGAATGGAAGGATGTGGACAAAAAGGTCTGGCTCGGCACGTACAAAAACGAAGTGGGCGCTGCTCGAGCTGTGGACCTCGCACGAAAGCTTTTGAAGTGCAAGAAGGACAAACCCTTCAACCTACCATGCGTCGAGCTCGACAACCGGGCTATGTCGTTACAAATCCCACCGAATCTCATTCTTTCGGACTTGACCGACCAAACTATGTTCATGAAGGTGAAAGCATTCATTAAAAAAAATTGTAAAAAATACGCCGCCAGCTTCGAGTCTCCAGAGCTCAATTCTTGGGACTCCACCGTCTCCGCTGCTCAAGCCCTCTATAGTCCCGTCGGCATCTTCTCGCACGAAGAAGTCGACATGCACTCCGACTCCGAGCTCTCCACCCCGCACACCGACTCTGACTCCATACTTCCATCGGACCAGCTTCACAGGACCCAGTTTCACTCCAGCAACGGGGGATTCCAAGCGAGCGGTTCTAATGTAGAGTTCAGCTTCGACAATTGCCTAGACGCCAACACGCCTCTGTATAACTACGGGCTCCAGCAGGAGCAGCAAAAACAAATGCACTTGGGGATAGAAAGCAACGGAGTGATCACCTCACCTGCTCTGATGACGACGCCGTCTTTGATAGAGTGCCCCGGGGGCGGAGAATCTCAGGAGCTTGTCGACGCGGACCTTATGGAGCTCATTCAGCAAATTAACTCACCCTGCCCCTTCACTTCCCCGATCCCAGATCCCTCCCTGTGCTTCATGGCTTATCAAGGTTTGGACTCTCATCCCACCCACCTGCTCAGATCAGACCAGATCGATCACTCGCATTCTAGAAATTGGTTCTTCTTGCATCGAAGTGCCACTCCCACTGCACACCGACTGGAAGATTCCATGCACAGTTCTGTGCAAGGAATCCAAGTTTGTGTGCATCATTCTTGTGATGCTGTTGTGTACACACTTCTCAACTTTTCTCATAACAACAAAAGTCATGGTTTTAGTTCGATCCGTTGCTGATGCGATGTGGTGGTTTCTGCAGATGCGGGGGATATTGGGCGATGTTTTTGCTTCGATCCCTTCTTTTAATGATGTGAATGTGCCGTGGTGCTTTGGTTTGTTGTGTTTTGTAATATGAACCTGTGACTAATATGTTTGGGTGCGACAACATACATTTACACCAACATATGAAGGCGTTGAATATGAAGTTTGTTTGTTTGTTGTAAACTTTTTCAGCAGCAAGGGAGTTGGGTGTGCAAATCTCTCTATTGGGCAAGGCGAGGATTATTTTGGTTGGGATTGAATTGTGTCCATTCAAATTTGCAAACCTTTTTGGTGTTGCATGCCATTCTTTAGTTGTTCCAGGTCATCTTGAATTGGATATGAATGTTTTGATCCATGAAACAAAAGTAGAATAAATGACCAACAAATGATATTGATTAACATTTAGTATAGAGTTGTTAATATATTTGTACACATAGAAGTTTGATATATGTGTAAATTTATCTGAATATTTTGTATAGTTGAATATATTGTAGGATTTTTTTAAATTATAGAAGCTCTATTGAAAGACTATAATGTCATAATTTTTTCATTAACGTTATATATATATATATATATATGTGTGTGTGTGTGTTATAAGCTTAATAGTTTTGTTAATTTTTATTTATTATTATTGTTTGTAATTTGTTTTAATATTTTATCTTTTAATATAAAAATATGATGTATTTTTTTAATACCTATTTTTATTTTATTTCATAATTTTAAAATTATAAATATATACTATTATTTTTTTAAAAAATAATTTTAATATTAAATATATTAATATTAGAAGTGTGTAATGATTATCAATATTTACATATGACAAGATTTAATCTTAATATTTATATCTCATTACAATTTATTTTTTATTTTTTATTTTTTTATTTATTTACAATGTAAAGCTATTTTGTTGGTAACTCAATTATTTAAGTAAATAAATTTAATCAAATCTTGTTCTATGTGTGATTAATCAAAATCAATAACAAAATCTAGATTACTAGATTTTGTAAAAAGAATAGTTTTAATTACATTATCTGGAACCTTTTCAACATCTTTAGAAACAATACAACTTTAATTAAAAATAAATAGAGCTTAGCACCACATGTTTATTGACTTAATTAGAATTATATCATATCTTAAATTATAGTGCCATAGGAGAGCCCAAAAGACAAGGGATGACATCATCAAGTAGGAAAGGGGTGGTGACATGTGTGGTGGAGCACGCTAAGCTTATTATAGTGGATTCCAAATCCTACTCGTTGACTTTTTCAACCATAAAGTCCAAAAATCCAACAATAAGACTAGAAATCCAATTATTTTTTACAAGTGTCAAATTATATGTACTTCATATTAAACTTCTATTATACTACCACTCAAGAAATGGCTACTATTTATTATCTTCAAGATTCCTCCAACTTCTTTAAGCTTCTCTTTATTGTTTTTTAATAATTCTTTGCACAACTTTTTTCCACAACTTTCTTCACAACTCCCCTTCATAATTTTATTATAAGTTATTTTCACAATTGCCTAAGAGTTTTCTATACTTCTTCAAGTTTTTTTAACATTTTTTAAAGTTCTTCTTTTCACTTTTCTAAGTTTTTCTTCAAGGTTAAAGTACATGCATAATTTGTATTACTTCTATTTTATCATTTTACAATGTCAATTGCAATTTAGATTATGGTTTTTTTGTTGAAAAAATATAAGAAGCTTGTACATTGGTAGTATATATAGAAAGCTTTTGTATAAAAATATAATTTGAATATGAAATCTGCTTTTAGAATAAGCCTTATGATTATAACTAAATCAATTTGATGTTTAAAACCAACCTTGTTATTAAACCAGTATTCACTTTTTTTTAATCTTTTTTTAATATGATGTCTTAATTTTATCATGCAATTAATTAAATTACTGGTTTGCATCTATGTTTGTTGATTTTGTTGATCTCAAAAATATTGCTAAAAAAGATGTTTAGAAAAGAGAGTTTTAAGGTTCTAAAGACCAATCTCATAATAGAATATCTTGTATTGAACATTCCCAAGAGATTAGAATAGAAGGATCATGGCCCAAGTGAATTTTTCTATTGACATTTTTATTTGAAATTTTTTGACATGAATAAATCCACAAAAGGAAGTTATTAGTGTTTTAATTATTTTTATTTGCTTCAGTTTAAAATTTATATAAATACTTATTATTTAATATTTATATCTATACTATTTTTCTAAATAAATAGAAGAATGCATGATAATCTATAAAAGATCAATAATATATAGTAGATTTGGATAAATTATACTGATACAAATTTTTCACATTATCCTTTGAAATTTTATCTTCAATTATATTTAGAGACATATCAAAGGATAATGTGAAAAATATATGTGAAGATAATTTTTATAAATAACCACATTTTAAAAGTTTGTGATTGTTGATTGAAAAAAATACATAGAAACTTGTTTTTTTTTCAATTAGAGCAACCACCATATATTTTATTTGTAAGTATGGTTTAATTTTTTTTTTAAATTTTATCCTCAATTATATTTAGAGACATATTATCAATCAACAAAATTTATAAGATACATATATTTTATAAAAAAAATTAAATAGCTTTAAAAAAAAAAGTTTTAAAGTATTTCAATAATTTTTTTTTTCTTTTTTAAATTAGAATTGCACAAATATAAAGGAATTAATAATTTAAAATTGGCATATAAATACTATTATAAAATATATTTAAAATAATATAATTGAATCTAATATAAATTAAAGATTACTAAATTTAAAATAAAAAGAAATAGATTTAGGTATTTTTTGTCTTTTAGTAGTTTTTTAAGATTGCGCCTTCTTAAATCAAACTATTAGAAACAATTCATCAAATTCCAAATTAAAAAATAGCAATAGATCTCTAAGAAGTATCAATCCATATATGAGAATTATAATCCACAGAAATGCAAAGACAAATAGAAGATCATTTAATCTAATTTTAAAAAAAATTAAATTAAAAAAAAAAAAAAAATCATTATATTGGTAAATATCAAAGGGAGAGAAGAAATGTGCTACAAAAACAAGAGTTATTTTGGTTTGTGAAGTACTTAATAACCTAATACAATGGCTATGTGATTCATAAAACAATGACTTTAGAAAAAAACTTAATATAACTACTTTGAATCTAAAAGAAGATTAGTAATTATACTTAGTAATTATTAAATTTTTATTTATTTTCTAAATTGATTCAAAATAAAGAAATTTAAATATGTTAACTCTCTTAAGGCTTGTATAAGCTATATTAATTTAAAATAATTGAATATTATATGCTTGTAATATTTGTAATTCTATCTTTCTTGTATGCTTCTAAAATAGACCTCAATGCTAGTATAGAAGAGGGTGTATACAACAACAACAAAATATTATAAATATAAACCTTATTTTGGAGAATCATTATAAATTAATATTTAAAATAAGTAGATATGTTGATTGTTGCTTTAAAAGGAGATGAAAAAGAAGATGCTTAATATAAAGTTATATTTGTAAATAATACTAGAACCTCATAAATTTAGAACAACAAAAATATAACATTGCTTAAGAATTAGCATAGAATTCAAAAGATTGGAAGGCTAGCCCTGTTGCTACTTTGAATTCAATTGAAGTAGCTTTGGATTTCATTCAAAGTCCTTTGCGACAAGGTCAAAAATTCAAATTCTATTATTTGACTAGTATGAAAATTTGAAGTTTTTAAGGTATTCTATCATTTACTAACTTTATGCATGAATTATTTCTAACATAATATGTTCATATATAGTTTTAATATTATTATGTGTGATTGTAAATCATCATTCAAATTCATATAGATTTTCATTTTTATAAATAAATTACTGGATAGACAAAATAATTTCAATATTAATTAGAATCTTACTTTATTCTATTGAATTCATTATCTAAACATTATCATATATATAATGTACATATTTTTTAAAAAAAATTTAGATGTGTTATATCTATACATAATTTAATTTTAAATTATAATTTAATTTTTATTATATTATTAAAAAATATGATATTAATAATATCTTTTTGGATTTATCATATTTTATTGATTTTATTACATATTTAAATTATCACATATATATATATATATATATATATATATGAGAATTTTTAAATTTAAATTTAAATATTTTTTAATTGTGGATTACCAAGAATATATAGATGAACAAATTCTTATGTTATTAGTAAATTATTTCTATCATAAATATGAACATAATTTATATCTGAATTCTATCTTGTCTAGTTTTATGTAGTACTAAATAGTCTACAATTGTTTTGTGAATGGCTTTTGTTCTATTACTCAAAATTCTATAAGAAATTTATTATTGTCTGTCATTGTAATGGTAGCTTGCAAAAAATACACAATCTTCATTAGTATCTAAGTGATTTAATATAATATCATAAAAAATTTAATATATATATATATAGACTTTGATATAAGTGATATTTATTAATTTATAATTATTGCTTTAAAAATACACAATATTTTCTTAAATTTTTTAAATTCATATTGTATAATGGTACTATTACTACTTCATTTTTGATTGAAGCTTTTATACAAATCTCTTGATTTTTTTTCTTGGAAAAAGACCAAGCATCTATTCCAACTAAGGATAGTTAATATAAAAAAATGATTAATTTTGGAATAGACACTCTTTGAATTACTGTGCAAGAATCAATTAGTTATTACTCAAAGTGTACAATTTGCTTCAATCTTAAATTGCCAAATATGTATTGATCGTAAACCACCCTTTGAAGGCCTACAAAAATATCTAAAATCTCATATTAATATCAGCAATTCTTTATTATACAAAATTGCAGTAATAATCTTAATTGTAATAGTTTATATTCCATTCAGCTTTTGGAAGCTCAATCTATATATGTATACAATCTAATGCTTTATAAACCTAAAGTATACCATATTATTTTTTAAAACCTACTTTGATATTTTGAAGTTTTTTAGTGCTTGGCCACTTCATGAAGGTCAAGCTATATATTAGATTTATCCAAACAATTCTCTATGCAAATTGAGTGGACATTGATTTAATTATTCCTCACAATTTATCCACTTATATTAAAATATTACTTGTTTTTAATTGTCTAAGGGTAATAAAAACTTCCTAGTATATATATAAAAAACAACCAACAATGTTTTATAAACCCCTTAGAGTATGTTTTTACAATTGTAGTCTTAACAAGTTGCACAAATAGTTAAATTTTTGTATTAAAGTTCTAAATATTTGGCAAAATATTTTAGATTATTAAATTATATAATTCTACAAAATTGGTCCTATCAATAGATTAAATACAATTGTATGTATTATCGCTTATAATTAATATTCAATATATTCTTTTTTCAAAATTATCCATCATGCCATACTTTCTCAACATCTTTACCATTCAAAAGCTTAATTTGTATAATGAGAAATTTGTAAAATGTGGTCCTTGGTATTTTTTTTTTTAGCCTCTATAAAGTACATGTTTTGGACTACCAAGCAACAGATAGAAGTTTTGAATATCAACTTATTTAATTATATCTACTTAGACTCTTTAATTAATGATGTCACTATCAATTTTTTAAAGGAAGAAAAAAAGAGCTTCTTATAAATAAGATTTATTTTAGTGGCAAAAGAAAAAACTTCTAATTAGAATCTACATATTTATATTCTTTTATAGCATAGAAACATATGATTTAAATTCTTTATAAAATTTCTATAATAACCTTATTTTAAAATTACTCAAAAAATATATCTTAGATAATATTTAAATAAATATATAAGTTGATTTCTTACCTATTTTTAGTAAATTATATATATATATATATATATATATATATATATTAAAATCAAATATAATTATTAGAGAATATTTTACAAAATTTTAGCAAAGACTAAGTTTAAATAATCTAAAAATGCTTGAATATGCAATTTTCTTACAAATTATGATCTAAGACCTTATTGTTATTGTATATGAATAAGTAATACAAAAGATCTTAGAAACTATTGTTATAATATTTTTAGATAAAAAAATAAATTTCTTTAAAATTATTATAAAATTATATATACATAAATATTTCAAAAGACACAAATTAATATCAACTAGCTTATATCTTCTTTTAATTTATTTATGAAAATATAGTACTAATACATAAACTTATATTTTAAACAAGATTATCTTTTTAATAAATCTATTTGTTTTTTTTTTATATTTTTATATTTTTGTTAAAATTAAATATTTAAAAATATACTTTCAAATATATTAAAAATTATCCTGTTTAAATATAAATTTTTAATTAAAATTTTAAATTACTCTTTAATATTCTCTATATTTTAATAAAAAATTATTAAAAATTTTATAAACTAATTTTGAATAATATATATAATTTAACAAAAATATCTTATGGCTTTTCGTCTATTTGTTTAGCTACAAAAATGATTAATTAGAAAGAGTTTTAAATCCAAAAGTATTTGTAGTATATTTTAATCTATATTATCTAAACATCTTGCTATAAATTAAAAACTAAAAGAGTTTATATGACAATAATATATTTTATAGATTAATAATATAAGAAACATAATCTACAAATTAATTAGAGAAATTGATTATGATGTAGAATACTTTGTCAACATTTTAGTATTATGATTTCACTTAGTTTTAAAATCTATAAAAAATAGGTGATAATATTAAATTATTTGGCACAATTTTTATCTTAAATATTAAATTAAAACACATTGACCACTTTCTTTAAAAATTATTAATCTAAAAAACCGATTTTAATGCAAAAATATATTATTTTATCTATTGAAATCAATTATTTTAGATTTTAATGTAATTTCATCTTTTTTATAATTTTTTATGATTTAGATAGCACAAAAATGAATCTTATATATATATATATGAAAACAAAAAAATTCTTTGTTCTAACAAATAGCTGTAATTTGGAGCTAGAATATCTAATTTATTTTATATGTTATTGATTATAAATAATAACTTATCATTTATCATCTTGAAATAATAGTAATTTCCCTAGGATTAATAAAAGTTTTCAATATATTACATCCTACTAAATTACATCTTCAAAGTACTCTTTGCTTTTATCTAGGTCATATGCAATTTTAATAAAAGCTTTAAAGTTATTGGAAGAATATGCTATAAAATTGCTATAAAATATGTTGGGACATTGTTACAAAATATACTCTAGTAATATATGTATTGTCCAAAAATAAAATCAAAACAAATCTGGACATCTCTTGGTCCCTCCCTTCTTCATTTGTTTTTTTTTTTTTGTTTTTTTTTTTTTTTGAATGTAAGCTTGATTTTAAATTATTTTTTGTAGTATTTTTATACATAACTTTGATTGGTCCTATAATATTGATACAAAAAATATAAAAATGATAAAAAATCAAAATAATATAAGAGAGCTATATATAAAATTAGATTGAATAGGAGCTTTAAATATTTAAAATAAATAATTAAAATTTTATAAAACATAAAAAGACAAAAAAGATAAAAACTTTGTGTAATTTTTAAAATCTTTATGGTCTAAAATTAACTAATCTCTTATATATTGATAGGTAGAAATAATTGCCTAAAGTGGTCTTTTATTTCCAAAAGAAATTAGGTTGATTATTTATTTATCAATTTATATATATATTTATTAACTTGCATATTTATGTTTATATTCTTGGTTCTCTATATTAGTATAACTCATATAATAATGACAAACATATTATATTGGCCCATTAAATATATCAAATTTCTTACTAAATTGCACACATATCTACTAGCTAAAAACAAATATATCACTAAGAAAATTACTCCAACATTAAAAGTGGCTTATATACATCTATCATCTTTGATGCAACTACCAATTCAAATATTCTAAATAGAGTGTGAATTTTAGTGGTGTCCAACCCTCATCATATAGCCATAAAACAAATCCTATTATATTATGAAATTTTGAGATAGTCAAAGTTCAACCCACATAAATTTATATAGAATAGTAGACATTCTTTACAATATAACAATGTCAAACTTGGTATAACTACCTTTTCAACTTACAATGTAGAATTCAAAGTGAAAAGATTATATTAGCATCTTTAGGAATTCATTTAAAGGAGTTTTATGAAATTTATATGAAAATATGCTTGGTTCAATAATATAATAATATAATTTAATAAAATTTATATGATACAAAATGACTATTGCTAATTTTTTTAAAAAGAATTAAAGAAGATTCTTTAGTTTTTTTATTCCAATCAAACAAATTGTTAATATTTCAAAAAAAAATTATATTTTTAAAAATTATATAGAATAAATAATTAGAAATTTATAAAAAAAATAAAAAAAATATGTTGAGTAGGTGGTAGATTATAGTGGTAGTAGCAAAAACTATGGTAGCATTAACAATATATATATATATATATATATATATATATTTACTAATGCCCTTCTACTGAATAAGTTTTGAATTTCTACATTTCTTTTCTGCATCTTAATATTAAAAAAAATCTTTTAAATTCTTTGACATATTCTTCACCTTGAAAAACTTTTCTTCAATAAAATCTTTTTCAATGATTTTTAAGAGCAAAGCAAGTATGACTTCTTATCTTAGGCTTGCATTTGGATTATTTGGATTCAACAAAATATAATGTATATTTATGATACACTGTGGCTTTAATAGAAAAATCATAGAAACTTTTTAGACCATATGTTTATAGAATATAATAGACTTATTTTTAGACTAAAATTTTAAAAACTTAATATGAGAGGTCCCACAAAGAAATTTCATATTTATTTTAATATTTTTCTTGTCTTTCACATATTATATATATATATTTCTTGTCTTTCACATATTTCTTGTCTTTCACATTAATATTATATATATATATATATATATATATATGTGAAAGACAAGAAATAATATTATTTTTACAATTATATACAAAATCTGATTTTGTAACATATGTTTTTAATATGTCTTAATCTAATCACATTGTAGATTGTACTTTCCAGTAACAACATCTTATAATACAATTCAAATGATGTTTGTATATATTTATCATTAATAGCAAAAGATCTTTATAATTTTTTTTAGTGTAAGAATAGATTAATTAATAGAAAAAATAAAAATAAAACCTACTCAAAATATTTTTACATATTATATATATATATATATATATATATATATATTTGAAATAATAATTTAATCATAATTACTTTTACAGTTTGATTTCTTCTTTCTTAATTTTATTTAAAATCTTTTTTTGATTAAAGAATAAAAATTACTTATTGCAATGATTTCTTTTACCTACTTGTTTGTAATGATGATTTAACATCATAAAAATAAATAAATATCTTCTATTTTATAATAGTAATAATGACAATATTTTTTTTTTATTAATTTCTACATAATCTAAGATTTTAAAATTATTTTGTGCATGTTGAATACATGTTACAAATAAATATATGTAGAATATTTCTTCCAACAATTAATTCCCTAAAAACTAATAACTCCTAATAATTAATCAAATTTTGGAACTTAACTCCATTCTATGATGCATAATTAATAATCTTTTATTTCTAATAATTAATTGATTTTTATTGACTTTTATTAATTAGCAAAGATAAGTACTTATATGTGATTGGACAAGACAAGGCCATGCACCCACGAGAACCATGTGGTTGCCAAGGTGGAAGCGAGTAGCCCAGATTATAAGGCCTTAGCAAGGCTAATTTCCATCATGCCTTCAACATGCCACCTTTGATGATTAATAACCTCTAATGATTAATACTTTTTTTTTGCAATGGATGATGTTAATTAATGGCAGAAGTAATATATGTATATATATATATATATATATATATATACTAAGTTAAAATCTTTTTAAAATGTACATCTTTCAATAATCAACAAAGAGTCACACAAAATCAATAATAATAATAATAACAACAATAAACTTCAATATGCACAATGTTTCAACTTCAAAGCTCATCACAAATTGAATAATTTTCTAAACCAAGAAACAAAAGAAAAAGAAACATGTATGGTGGAATTACATGAAGGGGAGTAGTTCCCACAGCTTTTGGTGCTACACCACAAGCAACGGGGTTTTTAATCCGCGGAGGACGAGGAAGGGCCCCTCCCCTCCGGACCTTGAAATCGTCGAGATTAGGGTTTCGCGGAGCTGGCCGACAGAGGTGCAGGGCAGGGGGAGGGAGGTAAGACATGCCAGCGTACCCCCGAAGCGCCCTCTTTCGCTTCTTCGGCAAGGCCAGCGCAATCCTCCGCGGCATCGCTCGCTCACCGCAACCATGGCGGAGAAAGCATGCACCGTCCGCACCCGGAAGTTCATGACCAACCGCCTTCTGGCGCGCAAGCAATTCGTAAGCGATGAGTTTTTCCCTCTTCAAGGATGTCTACTTTAGGTGATTGGGTCTCTGTTCGGGTCTAGGAGTGTTGGATTTCTCGTATTGATGACGGGGACGGGCGTTCTCTTTGTGTGTTGGCAGATTATTGATGTTCTGCACCCTGGTCGTGCCAATGTCTCCAAGGTGAGTGACCCACTGCAAGCTCTATGTGTTGTGTGGTTGTGTTGGTACAGTTGTGGTTTAGTCGAAGTTAGGGTTTCATTGGAGGACGGATCTGAGGTTTGATGCTTTTCACTCAGGCTGAGCTGAAGGAGAAGCTCGCGAAGCTCTACGAGGTGCGGGATCCCCAGACCATCTTCGTGTTCGGGTTCAGGACCCAGTTTGGAGGTGGCAAGTCCACTGGATTTGGTCTCATCTACGATTCTGTCGACTCTGCCAAGAAATACGAGCCTAAGTACAGATTGATTAGGGTGAGCTTTCTGTCCCCGTGATGTGGATAACTTATGGTGTTGGGTGTGAAAATTTGAGCGGTCTCAGCTTTACTCTTGAATGACTACATGTGTAGGTTGTCCCAGTGTTTAGTGTTGAAATTTTGAGTGTTGGGGATGTGCAGAATGGATTGGCAACCAAGGTCGAGAAGTCGAGGAAGCAGATCAAGGAGCGCAAGAACCGTGCGAAGAAGATCAGGGGTGTGAAGAAGGTACGTTTTCATCCGCTGGAATTATTGTCCCAAGCCGCATTCAAGAAGCTATATAAATTTCAGATCGTTTCAATACTGAAGTTACGTAACCGGAGGTTGTGACGTTTTCTCCTCAATTCTCATTATGTGTTTACATCGATGTTTATGAGTATGTTTACAATGAAGTGTCTCACAACCTGCATTTTCTTGGTCCTAGACGAAGGCCGCTGGGGACGCCAAGAAGAAGAAGTAAGCTTGACATTGAGAAATTGCCAAATATTGCGGCGAAGAATGAATCTATTACTGGAGGTCCAGATAAGACGTGAGATTTGTTAATGGACCCAGGTCTTCATCTAGAGTGTTCGTAGCTGCAACCACTTGTTTGATGTGAATCATTTTAGTGGCGTCAACAACGATTGTTTTTAAAATTGATAACCTACAGTCTTGGTGATGTTCCTCTCTATTATGCCATTACCAGCTGGTGTGAGGACCGAATGTATCGCTCTCCTCCCGACTTATCTTTGCGCGATTGTGTTTATTGCTTTTGATTGTAGCAAAACACAACACAGTTTTTGCAACTGCTGTCGATCATGTGTTGGAAGAGATAAATCAGTCTACGGTGTGTGCTCTGGCGTTACTTCATTGTTTTAATGCGAAAAATACACTAAATACTCCAGTTGTTTGCGGCGATATCACTCAAAGGCTAAGTAGTCCGAATGCTACCGAACTCGGGCTGTGAAGAGAAAACTATGTCTTGTAAAAACCATCAGATTAGGACAATGTGCAGAGTTGAAACATAATTATCAGCGTTAGTCTATCATCTTTCACCTGAAAGCAGCCAGCTGACGCACACAACAGACAACAGCGATTGAATCGGATAAATCTTACACTGAGGATGATAAACATTGTGAAATTGTAGCTTTTCTTGCTATTGAGACATTAAACTCCTTTACATACGATAACGCCAGCAGTCCTCGGAACATACAAGCTGCGAGAGCTGTCATTGTTGGTAGTAACTGTAACCAAACCTTTTTGCCAAGCATGATCACAAACATATTGCAATACTGAGTTTAGAAACTATGAACAGTGTTCTAATGTGAAAGATTACTGACTTTTTTCCTGGAATTCCACGCCTTGATTATTACCTTAAATTTCAACAAAATAAAGAAATCAAACAAAAAGTACGAAAAGATACATTGCTTTTCTTCTACTTGCATTTATGTATCAATCAGTCTTGAGATTTTTAATTGCAAGAATCAAGCATCAAACATGTATCATAATGTTCTTGTCAATTGTATTTGGAACATATTTATCTAAATAATTGTCATAGGAATATATGATTTATTTTCAAAAAATAAAATATTTCCATTCAGATCTAATTACAGTACATGTCAAAGTATGTTTTTAGCTTTAAAATGTAAGAAAAATAAAATATTTGATTTTTGAAGTATTTGCAATTATCCCTCAACTTTTTCTAAGAACAAATTGGACTTTAATAAATATAAATTAATAAAGACTAACGCCAATGATGTAAAAGTATTGTAGACATATATGATTTTATGTGCATCTAAATAAAATCTAAATGATCAAAGATTCTTCACTCATTCTAAATACAATTACATCAAGGAAGATATGGCTAAAAAAAGATTTAAATGACATTTCAAAGACATGTTGGACTCTCTTTCTTTTACCCCCAATCTTTTTTAAAAGCAACACCTTGAAATTGATTTAACAATTAGGGCATGACTTCCAAATATTCCTTTGATAAGGCCTAGATCATCCAATAAGTTGAGCAAGTAAGGTCAAGTCCTTTCAAAAGCCTTGTAGGTAGTCTTAATGCAATCTCATATGACCTACTTTTAGGTGAATTTTAAAAAGTATTCTAAATGTTTTTGAGAAGAAAAACATTGGATGTTTAAGAATGGTTTTGAAAAGTTCTCTATTGATATATTAAAATTTATAATGTTGAGGAATGAAATAGACTATGCCATGAAATATAATTTTTTTATAAGTGATATTTATAATAAAAGATAGAAACATTTTTCAAAATAATAAAGATTCACAATGAGATAGTATTATTCCAAGGTCAGTAAAAACAAAAACAATATTGAAATCATATTAAGATAAAATTAAAATTAGATTAAAAAGTTATTTTTTTAAAAAATCTAATATTAAAATAGAAAAAATATAATTATAAATAGAAAAAATGATAATATTAATTATTAAAAAATAAAATTTAAGTTGAGATTACATATATAATTTTTACATATTATCAAAAAAATTATTTACAATACTAACCTAAAAATTAGAGTATTATATTTTAATTTATTATTTTATAAAACATAGTAGAACTTTGAATATTAGATGCACTTTAAATATTAGTAGTATCACCAATTGTTAGACATCTTTTAGAACTTTCTTTGTACTTTTTTAAACTTGATTTTAGCAAATTTGATTAATCTAGCTTGTATCATGATTTTCTTACAATTTATTTATTTATTTTAAAGATTTGCTTTGAAAAATGTAATCATTAATCTACATTATTTTATCATTCTAATTATTTATTTGTGTATTGTTCAAATATTATTATTTAAACATTATGGTTTACTCAAATAAACAAAAAAGTTAGTTATTGTTTGCATTCAACTTGTTTTTATGCAAAAATCTCTGAACATAGTATTTTATTTCACCAAAAAATTATAAACAGCTCAAAATATTATATTGCATTGACTAATTGTCCCTCATATATGCAAAAAAAAATATTACATATAATTGTATATAGAATAGCAACATATACCTATTCACTAAAATTACTTTTCCTTGATAAGAAACTAATTTAAAGGCAATATGGTGCTAACACCAAACCTAGCTGCAATACTAGGTTGTAATTTTTGTGTAATATCACCTATAATTGACCTACCATTAAAGCAATCATAGGGACCATCAGCATCACTCAGATAGCACAAGCTCAATGGCTTAATTTATCAATCAACTGGAGTGATAAAACCACATAAAACAGATCTTAACAATCTCCAAAGACGTTCATCCAAAAAATGAAGTCGAACTGTGACAACTATCGGTAAGTGTGTTAGAAGACAAGTAAAACAACCAATCATGGAATTGATGATTTCGTGACATCCAATAATTAATATTGTTAGCAATGATTGAAGTGGAGATATCCACAAAAATCAACAAGTACAAAAATTTTAATACCATCCTTAACAGTGATTGAAGGCACTCTCCCAAATCAAATATCGAATATCGATTCTGAATAGCAAGGTGGATGCCACACTTATGGTCCCAGACATTATTGATAATGTACACAAGGGGATCGGATTAGAGCCCCTCAACCTCAATTTTGCTCACAAGTTAATTGCTAAGGAGGCCAATTTCTTGCTAAAATTCGAACTCCAATACTCTAAATAGCAATAGAAGCAAGCTTAAGAAAGACATAACTATGTTCGCGTTCCACAGGTGTCACCTTCTTATAGTCCAGCGCTTGCCACTTGTTTTAAAACCCCCAAATCCAGAATCACTGTTCTCTCCGCCACTACTCTCAGCACTACCATGGTTTGACCTTCTGGCTCGCCAGAACCCACTGTCACTAACGCTTCCTGTTAACAGGGGGTCATCATATCCCCTCATATCTTCAGAGTACGAAGTTGTTTGAGAGGCCACCCAGGTATCATCCTTGGTCACTCGGACTTTTTTCTCCTCTAGCTTCCCACCCCAAAATTGGATAGTCTCATTTATCCGCGTGAAACCCTTTTCTACGGGTTCCACTGCTTGAGACATGGTTACCTTCATATCATGCACCACCTAAAAGAGAAAAAGAAAAAACCCATTATCAGGTACATACATACACAAATCACTCGAGAAGTTCTGAAGGTTCCCAACCTACCAAAGCAAAAAAAGCATGAAACGAAGGTGTTATGCTTTTGTAGCAGTAGTAAGAATGCTAACAGCATGCAGATGAAAAAAGGTAGGTCGATTATTGAATATGAGAAAAATGCTTACATGGTTTCCGCCAACTACAAGCACGTCATGGACACTCTCTTTGACACTGGTGCCTCCCTTCTCTACATTCACACCGACGAACTTAACCATAGATGGTCGCTCGCTCTCTCTGACTTCCTCCGGATCAAGAGGAGAATCAAACGCTGCATAGTCAGCAAGTACTTTCACACTGCGATCCTTTCCACCTTCCAGATCATGATACGGCGTGGCAGGAAATATGTATAAATGGGCTACAGCTGCAACCGCCATCTGTGCCATGACATCATGGTAAAGAAACAAAAGAAGTTGATCAAACAGTAGAAGTGCATGGTTAAATTCAGAATCCGCCATTGTTCCCACTAACATGCACGAGTACATTATAGCGATTCCCAACATGTATCATATGAAGTATAGAGAGACATACCTCGATACAAATTATAAAATCCTGAAGGCTAGTTTGAATATTGCCCCACGAATTCGCCAAAGGTAATGAGAAGATAAAGGCTAGCAAAACCCCTTGCCACCAGGTAGCAAAAACAATAGATTTAAAACACACAAATTTGGACAATGGCTTGATATCCCGCAGCTCTTCATGGGTGACGTAGTAGAATTGTACCAAACAATAAAGTGCCCATGTTTGACTGAAGTTAAGAACCACCGTAATGTAGGGGTACCTGCAAATAGACCCAGAGTGACGTCACTATGCTTATATAATGAAACTTGAACGTGACTCATCAGGTATTTCCCTTCCCTGCTAGTATCTACAGGTATAAAGCACAGAGATCGATTACAAGCGCAAAGACAGCAGAAACGCTGCTGCAACAACACTTTTTTCAGAGGATATGAATGCTGGTTACAATGTCAACTTACCCATTGTACCATGTGAACTCCCCATCACCATATAGGTTAACGAGGTCCAATAGTAGTGCTACCAAGGCACAAGCTGTTTTCAATATCATCTGTACATTGATACCAATTTGACTAAATTAAATCGAAGCATGCATACTGAAGAAAAAGCTACTAATAAAGGAAGTAAACTTGACACAAAACTACGAAAATTCGTGTGAAGCATTTGGAATTCAAGAAAAAGCTTCACAAAAATGCAAGTAACCGTCAAAATTTTGATTCACATTGGTGAAAATAGATCCAAGACCAATGAAAGGATATTTGGTACCATTGTAAAAACCCTGTTCCTATGCTCTCAATAACAACTTTAACACTGGATAAAAATGAGTTAAAAATAAACCCAGCACCCCACTACTAGTGGAGATATTAATGAAAGAAATTTCATAAAACAGAAGATTAATAATCGATAACAAAAGAAACTTACATACTGTACTATGCCAAACTTCGCAGCGTTATAAAAAGGACGCCCTAATTCCCAGGGATCCATACACCACTTCAAAGGAGCGGGATGCTGCACCAAAGCTCTGATTCCTGCACTATGTTCCAACAATGGTGTACTCGGTCCCATCAGCCCTTGTCTATCTAATTTTCGTATCACTGTATCCTCCCCACCTGAAACAATCACAAGACATCAGTTTCAAGAGTTAATGCATAAAAATAACGGCTTCGCTAAGCGACAAAATAATTACATCCCACTACTATATTAAAAGCGAGAGGAGTTTCGTACATCCTTCGAACAAGTAGAAGCGTTATGTCCAGAACAGTAAAACTCGTAACAGTCTATGCATACTCTTTTACCGCTAAAAACACTCCAATTATTCATTTCTAAATTTTCAAAAACCTAAAAGGCAGGAAGACAAAAACAAGAAAACAATGAATGTAATTCACATACCTAAGCATGCTATCAAGTAGCATCCAAAAGAGTAAAGCGCATAAGCCTCGTACATGTTGCCCAGAATGCTGGATTGCAGCGAAAGACTCGGCTTCCAGAGTGATATGAACTGTTCGCCACAGAAGTGTCTGAATTAGCGCTAATCCACCACAAGACACTCCCAACACAGAATCAACTTAGCAATCCCAAAAGTAACGAACTTTGGTTACAGAAAATTGAAAGTCACAACCAGAAAGGACGTAATGCACTTACTGCAGTTATTCCGTAGACTGGAACCATGAATATGATGCCGATTATCCATTTTTGCTCCTGAGAAAACCCTAACACTTAATTAGAGACCTAGCAGCTCATAACTTTATAACATCGGTATCAATGAAAACTACTTCACCGAAACTCGTAGAAAGGGCCTGAAATTTAATGCAATTAGAGCAGGATTTGAAATTCTATGCTCACAACAAAGTCAAGATGCTGGGTACGTTTAAGTGGCTGCAACCAAGGATATCGATACAGTACAAGAATTCAATGAGAATGATTTCAGACCTCTGGATCGTTGTAGGCCGACAGATGATCGAAGAGGAGAAATGATGAGAGCGACAGGGAAAATAGGACAAACACTCCAGCTACCAAAACAGCCCATCCGTGAATAGAGGCCTCTGAACCTATTGCGACAACAGCGGCCCTAGCCTCATGCAAGTTCATGGCGCCGACAATGTCTTCCTCCTAAACTCAAATCCAATTGGTTCGATGCTGATCCTCTAGAATCCTGTATCCTTGCCCCCAGATCTCCGCAATCTTGGGCATCACGCTGCGTAGTGTGATAATGATTAATTTTACCGACTTGTGTTTTTATGTACAAATATTATTAATATGTATATATATCACGGGAAGCTATTAGACTAGCATTTGTTTCCTGATGCCACAGTCTAATCAGATATGTGCTAGCACTTGCTTGACTTCTAACATCATCATTCAGGCACACACCCTGCTTCTGCTTCCAATTCCAGCAATCCAGTTCATAACGCAGCCAATCTTTGATACAGGTTTGTTTTTCCTGGGTAATCATTCTTAAACATCAGCACTTCTTGGACCTACTGCAGGCAAGAATCACCAATGGAAACCCTAACAGAAGTTCAGAACATCTGCAGGCGCCACAATACTCTTGTAAGAAACTCGGACAGAATAAACTCAAAAAATGCGAGACAGGATTCCAACCAGGTAGGAGCCTGAAGCTCCACACGTGGTCCTTCATAAGCAAATCAATATCAACATCGCCAAAAACCAACATCGCTTCCAAGAGACCTGGCAACAGCCCCCATATAACAGACCATGAGAAACCCAGAAAGTAATTGACACCTATCAACGCAATCCCTACCACCCAATTGCTCCACTGTTTGAAATTGACACGTAACTACTTTAAGATGAGCAGAAACGCACGCAATTCGACCAAGAGCGAAGTTTTAGAGAAGAGTCCTCGAAAAACAAGATATTTCGACCCTTGTACGTCAATACAACAGCTCCATCACCCTGACTCCCAAAAACCTAAAACTTCTCTCTAAGTTATCGATTCCACAAACGCAACTCCACAGACAAATACACCCTCCCACAAACACACACAACCGCACACAACTTCATAAAAAGGTGTCCAGCCACTGCCCCCTCCCCTCTACTCCCTCACTCATACAAACTCCACCCGAACCAATCCCCATAGTTGCAGCCATCAAAATTCCACCCCATCCCTTGGAAACTCCTCGATTCCACAACAACTGCATAAAATCCCTCGAAATTGAACCCAAAATCCCGACACCGAGAACTCCGCACTCCAATTCCCCGCGAAGCTAATACACGCTACTCCATCCCACCTCCCTCCGTCTCATGACCAATCTACTCTCCAGAAACCCAGTTAGACCTTGACCAAGACAAAGATTCTCCCAATGCCCGCACGTAAACCACGAATCAAGCCCAACCTCCATCACATTTGACCGGAGCTTCGCACCAGAAGCTCCACCCGTGCAACGAATTACCTTAGCCCCTGAGTTGCCGAAATTCGCAGGCAAGGGCGCGCGAGAGACTGAATTCGAAGGAGGGTGCAATTAGCGGAAAGAGAGGAAATCAATCGGGACGTGAAAACCAGGCAACGAAAGCCACGAGCTGCGGGATGGCGTCGTGACCCGCCCCGAGGCCCACACGCCATACCCCCACCGCCCCACCCCCCGCCAAACCCTACTACAACAGCCTTTAGCTGACTTTGCCCGTTTCTGACCGGCTGTTTCCGGTGGTTGCCGCCCGCTTTGCCTACCCCGCACTGCTCGCGACCGCCTTGCGTGGAGAGCTGTCATTGGTCATGATCCCACTACTTTCGGCCTGGCACTCGTGTGGCCGGGATTTGACCCCCTCTTACCCAGGATCTTCACCCGGGATCATTTTTAATGGCTTGGGTCATCTCCACCCTCAAGCCGGAAAAAGGTAAAAGATGAAAGTTAAAGCAAAAGCAATGAAGCCTTCGCACCCTCCTGGATGTGAAGGCTTACTTGTGGGTGAGAACTCACTTCTCTATATTTGATTTTATATTCTGTGTCCTTGGGATTATTCTTTTTGTGATTGTGAAATTCAGATGGTTTATATTAAAATGTCAATTCCAGTACATGCATGTGATGAAAGCGTGATAAAAGCTTGAGATCTATCATTCTGGATTTTACAGTTCTCTGTGTTCACTCTTATTTCAAAATAAAGTGCAACCTTTGAGGGAAAGTTCATTGACTGTGTTTTGAAGAGTGCAGATGTGGTGAGTGATGAACCAAACATCTCTAAACAATATTTGTTTGAGTTTTCTTGCTGATATAGTTATAATTTGAATATCAGTTTTAACAACTGTATCATTTTAATGATTCTCTGAAAACTTTCTTTCGGAGTATGAGTAACCAAAATAAAATAAAAATTTGATTTCGAAATGATTTGTGAATGTTTTTACATTACAAATTCATGCACAGGATTAATCTATGAATTTAATGAAACATGATACATCTAAAAAGTTTATTACTTATATTTAATGTTGTATATATTTAATATATGTATGCTTACATATATATTATATATTTAATGTTATTAATTATATGTAAGCATTTTTTTATGATTCAAACAATCTTGATGTTGTAAAACCAACTTCAACAGGGAATTCAAAAAGTCAAATAATTTCACTGTAAGCAAATTTTAATATTTGATTTTGTTAAAAAAATCTATTCAAAAAAATTGTAACTCCAAGCATATTTTAATTTTGGAAATTATCTGTTGAATCTCGTTGCTTTAAATACATGCATGCTACAATTAAGCCAATTTTTAAATATGATTATTTTAAAACAACACAGACCTCTTTTACAACACCACATGTGTGTGCATACGTATATTAACTGTATCTGAAAAAGCTTGGATTTCAAATCTCATACAACGATAAAGGCTTTCATTAACTTTTAAGCAAAATATATATATATATATAATATTTCCTTTCTGCCACGCTTTCTAAAAAAACTCAAATGTTAATTAAACTAACTTAACATGCACCCAGTTTTTTTAAAATGTTTTTAATTATCATTTTGTCTCAAATTTCAAGACCCTTAATTGCAATAACTCTCTGGACCCAAAGTTCGCATTTAACAAACCACAAAAATCCAACTCTAAATATCAACAAGTAATTATAACAGTGTACATTATATAACAGTGTACACTGTTATAATTAAACTTACAGTTCACCTAATAATTTAACTTACAGTTCACGTTCATTTCTTTAAAAAATGCCTTTAAAATACATCAGTTGTGCAGCTCAAGTCAAACACACTAACAGTACACGTCACCATTTCAATTTTTACATTCAACCCACATTACTCCATTACATCGACACAATAACAATCTATAATGAAAGATTTCAATTTGAATATATTTTACAAAAATCAGTCCATCAACAAGGTGACGGCCTTTGGAATCAAACGAAGGAGTTTCCATCCAATAAAATCATGAAGGAAGCGTTCTGGAGATAAATTCACCGACAAAACTAGCGGCGTTGACCACGCCTTGCCCGGAGTCAACGCCTCGTTGACTTAGAAAAAAGGGGACTGATTGTGGGAGGATGGAGAAGGAATTCATGCCTCGCTGTGTTCGGGAGAGGGTTGGTTGATGGGATCGCAAGCCTGGAGTGATCTCAGACGTTTGAAGTGAGAAATTTAAAACTCCCACTTGGAGATGTGTCTCGGAGCTCCGAACGAAACGATCCCCCAAGGTACGCGAGTGGAGCAATTGCGCACGGCGGCATCGAAAGTTGCGCTCGTAGAGGAAACTGATCTGGGATTGATGGATTAGAGCGCGCAATCCCGTGCAGAGATAGAGAAATAGTTGTGTGGTATGACAGGTTTGGATGTTGCGGTTTCGGCTGGTGCGATGGTTGGATGCTTTGCGCTGATATAGTCAGCTGGTTTTTCGGTTTCTAGATGTGGCGGGGAATTTGAATGTGGGGTTGAAAGATACCCTGAGTTTGCACTAGCAATCCGTTGCCTCTCAATTCGCTGGTTTCCCGCAAGGAGTTTGTAGAGGCACACAAGAGACCTTATCAATGGGGTTGTCTGCTCAGGTCTCTGAGTGCACTGCGGATAAGATGGTGCATCTAGCTGTGTCGATGTGAAACCAAAGTCTATCTTTAAGTCGCACACTCTGAGTAACTGCTCGAGACATGCTAAATGAAACTAGTCGTCAGGTTGCAGAATTGTGGAGTCTGTGAGCCACTTTTCCATCGAGAATATCATGGTTATACTGGGACCGCCGTTGTGATTCTCAGTTTTAGAGCTACATAGTTGATAAGCAAATCATCCTATGGAAGGGAAGGCTTCACTTATCGCGTGGATGACCTGGACAGTTGCATGATTCTGTTGCACAATAATTTCTGTGCTTTGGAGTAGCTGGAAAGATTTCTCGAAGAGTTTATCGTGAGCTCCGTCTTGTGCATCAGTTAAGCTCGACCTTCAGAATCACGCTTCTACAGCTTTAGAATCATCTCAGGAGACATGTACTCACACCTCCCAAGACAGCGCACGAACGGAAAAGGTGTTGCAACTGCCAAGCCATGCCTTCTTCTCTCACTCGCATGCACTTCAACATGCACTCTGTCCCCTTTGTATCACGAGAATCTCGAGGTCACTATTCCATAAAAACCTGAGATTCTCGAGTCTGTTCCTCCAGAAAGAAGACAATTGCAATTACCCGTTGGGGTTAATTTCATGCTGGTTTATCTCCACCTTTGGAACCTGATTGCGCACCCTGGTCCAGTACCAATCGGTCATGCCCGCTAAACTTGGACATATTTTGTCACCGTCGGGATGACGAATCTCCCGATATAGTTACGACGACAATGGATTCTTTGATGCATGGAAGAAAAAGCTTCGACAGCAGTGAGCTAGGGCAATAACACGACATTCAGTTTATCCTCAATTGCACCAAAACGTTTTCCTCGTGGAGATAGGGGTTCTTCGTTCCAACTTCCGAACTTCTATGACTCACATGGTCGAAAGACAGCGCCATCACACGATCATGACCAGTCGTCTGATCTGATCTAACGCGTGGACGAGTGATACCCGAATGAAAAAAGGCTGCTTCCTGGCAGTCCAATGTTGACAACACGCGGCGTGCAGGAGACCCACCCTTGGAAGACTGTTCACTGCATCCCTTATCTTCACCTGGGTCTGCTTCAACCATTAAAATTGCTCCACGCCAAAGCTTACAACAACCTTGTTGACTTTGTCCCATATACGCCACAAATGTTGCAAGTTTCCGGGACAATGGGGCAGACGGGACAGGAAAATCAAGCATATCAGCCTTCTGAGCCGCATGATTCATACCGACACCTATGCCGACGAGTAACTTTCCTGACTCCGAAGCTTTACCGACCACGAGCTTCGTAAAGTAGATCTAGTTCTTGTCTGATAAACCTGCCGAACATTGCCAAAGGTGATCGGTCGTCGAGATATATCGATGCAGACCAATACAAGTTCTGCTTCACCGACTCTTGGCGATGAAACCCATGTATCTTCACTGTCAACAGCCAACATGTGTACATCTAGATTCAAAATACACACAGAAGGGATTTCTTCAGTAGAATGTCAACAGATCTTATTCATAATGTTGTCAATGGTAAGTATGTATGCTGTCTTGGACACAATGTGTTAAAGCTAGTATTATTTGCATCTATTAGTATATTCATCTCGGATATTTGTGGACGGAGCTGCAATAAATTAGGGTTAACCAAATTAATGAAAGGTTGGGGATTACCATATTCGGTCCCATTCTCTTCTTTGTGCAACTTGTGTATTCTAAAAATGTAGAAAAGTATTGGTGTTCAATTTCTATAAGTTTTCAGTCTTTTAGTCTTCAAACACTGCTTGGAGTAATATATTTTGCAATGTGTGAATTGAATGCAAGAAATTAATCCACAATAAAATTTCAACAATATAAAAATGTAATGCATGTCTCCTACGTTATGCATTCGAATTTAAAAAAATATATTTATTTTCCAGTAGAATTTTATCTTATGGCTTTAATGCCTTCACAATTTTCTACTTTGTCAACAAATCAATATTGAAAGTTGGAAGATTTTGACATCAGAAGATGGCAACAAAACAGTAACAATTTGTATTTTCCATTTTTAGGTAGTTGTGTAATGAATAAAAATTGCATCAAATCAACTTAAAGAGATAAAGAATAATCAAGGTCCTTGGTATAATCATTTTAAATTTTAATTCAGCCTTGAAAGCTATAAAATATAAAACTTATTCTTGCTTAAAAATTTATTTTCTTTTTGAAAATGGTATAGTTAGATAATACAAAACTATATGCTGTAATATTCAATATAAGAAACTTGTTTCATGCAGTATTTTAGTTTTTAAATTAAAGTTAAGACTACCAATACATTTGACAAATTTTGTAGGCTTTGTGGTAAGATTTGATTAACATGGATGGAATGTTAATAAACAAATGAAAAGAAAATGTTTGGTTGATTTTGAATAAATCAGAAGTTGAATGACAATGGCCCATGTCTAAGATTGAAACAAAAAAGTGATTTATGAACTCAAGAAGTACAATTTGAACCGGATTATTAGAATTTTTTTGTTATTTCACAAATCAAAATATTAGGAAATGTGATTTCAAACTATTAATACATTGCTAGTTTTGGTTTCATACAATGACTAAAAGCAATGAATAACATAAGATTGAAATTCCTACTTTTAATGTGTAAAATCATTTATGATTAAGCAGAATTCGAGAAAGATAGATACGATGTATTCAAATTGATATTTATAATTTCCATGCACCAGAGAAATACTAAATGAATGATTGAATGTATATATTTATATTTATGTTTATGGTTTATTTATTATTCCAGAACATATTAAGATTTTTTTGTGCTTGTACATTAACATCAATTGACTACATTATTGTAATTAATAATTTATAATATAGTGATATGTAATAAAATTTTAATTATCAATAATAAAAATGCATACATAGTTATTAAAGGTCTACTGTTGATGGATATTGTAACTTGATATAAAAAAAGGGATTTCATATATGTACAAATTTCACTATGTACCAAGGACCTTTGACTAAAAAAAATAACTCAAAGTGTTACAAATATGTTTTGCTCTTTTCTAAACCCAAGACACAATACCACTTAGAAAGAATGAAAAAAAAGAAAACAGATAAACAAAAGTCTATCAACTGTACCAATTATCAACAAAACTTGGAATTAAGCACATTTTTTACCCTAATGGATACTAACAGTTATATAATTATTGTGAATTGTTCATAAAAATTTAAACAACCTCAAGTTGTGTGGCCAAGAAACACTTTCAAAAAGGTTTTTTGATCTACATAACTTATCAAGTATCTCTTATGTGATCTCTTGTAGTATCCTTAAAAAAGAAAAGAAAAAAGGGTCCTTTTTTGATTTTTTAAATATTAAAAATAAAGCAAAAACTTCCATCAGGTCTTTATAGAAACTTCCTCATATTTGTAGGTCAAGTCTCACTTCTAAGACTTTTTGAATTTTAAAAATTAGTCGTACAGATTTTTTTAATGAAAAAATCCACCAATTGAATTTCCGGATGTGTAAAAACAAAACTTGAGTTTTTGTTGGAAAATTGTAAAATAATGCCAGTGCTTTCATTTGGTATTATCCAGTAATACGTGTTTGAAACTAGTTACTGAAACACTGTTCTACAAAATTGTTATAATCTAGAAATAATAATCTAATATATATATATATATATATATATATATGCACACATGAAAAATTTGCATTCTATGTGATTATATACATACATACATACATACATTATATGTGATTATATATATTTTAAAATTTCTATCTAAACTTCAAAAGCAAAAATCAATTTAATTTAAAAATCAAAATTTGTAAACAATGTTTGACAGAATAAATGCAAAACATCAAATTGATCAAATAAAAATTTTAAAATAAAAAGATTCAGTCAGTAAAAAACTTATAATATGTGATAATTACTTGTTAAACTTATTATAGTTTACAACCACATTGATTTAAAAAAAAAATCAAAATTTTTTTCACTATGTTACAATCAAAGCATTACTGTGAGTCTCAATTTGAGCTATTAAAAATAAACTTGTTCTATTTTTTTTTCTTTTTAGGTTAACAGAATAAAATAAAGATTTGACTTTTATTTCCATTAAATGCAATATTTTTGCAATGTTGTCTTTTTTACATATTGATTTTTAAAGTTTAGTGTGAGTATTTCTTTTAGTTGCAATCAATGTGAAGAGCAAAATTTGATGCTTTAAACATTAATAGGTAATCCCTTGCAATAAGAATTAAAGAATGTTTCAGAGAATAATTATGTTAGAACATTGACAAAATTAAAAAAATCCAAAATACAAAAAAAAAACTTAAAAAAAACATGAAAAATCAGATCCAAGAATAAAATTTGTGTGTGGTAGATAGAATCAATCATGCCTTAATGCATACAACTTACAAGGATTGAAATTATTATTATTTAAGTTTTCACTAACTTTCCACACAAGTTCTTATAAGAATCTTTGAAAATGACTTTTTTGAACACAACTTGCTACTCTAGTTTCTTAAGAGTTGTTAGAGTTTCTTCAAAGGTTTGGAATAAGTCTAAAATCTTAATTTATTTTGTCTTTAATTTTTTTATTTCAAAAAATTCTAACACCAGTTAAAATAAATACACTACTCTTACTTCTTTCTGTTTTGTTTTGTTTTGTTTTATAAAGATTACATAGGTACAAATAAATTATTTTAGTAAAAATCTCATGTATGTATATACACATCAACCTTTGAATTTTTTTGTTAATTGTTTAAAATGATTGTATATGAATTCAATGGAGCGTTGAAGTAGAAAATATCCATAAATAATTAAATTTTTCAAAAAATGTAAGGCAACATCAGAATGCATACATTATCATTAATTTTAGAAATAACAAGTTAATTTATTAAAATAGAATTGATAAAAAAAAAAAATTATCACATAAATAATCATTATTCAAATTGTTGGCAACTAAAATTTTCAAATACTATTTTCAAACAAAATCAAAATTTATTATTACATTTATATTATATACATAAACATATAAACATACATATTTACATACATACATTAATATAGTTTAGTGTTGATTTGATCTTTGCTCATAAATAAATTGATGAGTTGAAGTGTGTATATATATATATATATATTTTTTAATGTTTAAGACTGAATTTTTTGAATTAATCATACATGCATGTAAAATTTGGCTTATTAGATTGGTTTGTACTGACCTTACTTTACTACTTAACCTCATTTTCTTTGGTTTTTGTAATATATTAATTTTAATTAATAAATAAAAATAACAATAAAACCATTTTGTTTCAAGAGATGTCTTTAATTTTCAACTGTTATTTTCCTTGTAAATTTCTAACACATTGTCATTATTATTATTATTATTATTATTACTACAATCTTTATGTAACTTAACATGGCTTCAAATCAATTTAGAACTTTGATGTTTCAAACATTTTTTTTTTTTTTTTCCCCTTCTGACAAAAACAAAAAAAAAAAAATCCAAAATATAAATATGTTAAATATGATGACACATATATTTACAGTTTAACATATATAATTAGAAAAGCGTACAAAAATATTTATGAAACTACAGATATGATACCCTATTTTATTTGTCAAGATTGATGGTGAAAATATACAAGAGGTTAAATACAGAAACAACATTCTGTTTCCAGTTTAGAAACTAAAGAATTCCACTGTAACTTAAGTTTAAATCCTAAAACTCGAGGGCAAAGTGATACGTGTCCACTTCCGGATCGCCACGTCGGATTTCCGATGCGCTGCCATAGGGTGGAGTCACGGTGATGGGGCTCAAGAGGCGCGGTGATGGGAATTGAGCAGCCATAGGATGGCGATCCTGATTATAATCCTCATCCTACGGGAGAAGAGTATCGCCGAATTGAAGGTCGGCTGGAGCAGCGTGGCACCTGCAATCCGTGCGTCCGGAACCCACCATCTCACGCTCCCCCCGCTCGATTCTGCCTTGTGGGTTTTGTTCCTGGGGTGTGTGTCTTCTTGTGCACAAAATTTCCCGGGCTTTGGTGGCGTAGGAGCCATGGCAGTGTCGATGCTGCGGATGCGCCACAGGTCGATGGGGGACAACGAAGGGAGGGATGGCGTGAGGCTGTCTGCTCGGAGTCCGGGTGGAGTCTCACCTGCTCTGTATCAATTCAACCAGGTATGGAATTGTGAGTGATGGGGTAGTGTTTGAGTGAGTGCATCTCATGGGGTTGGAGGAAATAGTTTAATTAGATGGTTTTTAAAGTGATGCTGCGGATTTCAATTTTAATTTCGGCGGGGTTTTGAGTTGTCTCAGTTGCATTCGCTATACAATCTCGTATTTGGATTTAATGCGTGAGGTCGTTTTGAGTGTAATGCAGGCCAATTCGCCTGCACGAGCTGACTACTTCGCAGGTATGAGGTCGTGAATGTGTTCTTCATGCTCCGGGTGCTATGGTTTTGATTTAATTCTAAATTTAGACTTGGGTTGGTTCCACTTGTTTGAGTTTCTTGCGATGTACTGTTTCAGAGAGTGGTGTTGAGTTTGAGAGGTGAGAAACCTTGCTTTGGCATTTTTCAGCTTATGCCAGACTTTTCTTGAACGTTTCAAAGATATATAATTACATAACGGTGTTGCATGTGCAATAGAGGTTAATGCAATCGTTTCTTGCAGATGACAGTAGGAGAAGGAGGAGAAGAAGAGGCACGGGGAATGTGTCTGCGCAAAAATCTCTGCTTTACGTAGCCAACACTGTTATTGAGCCTCAGAAGCCCATCAATTTCTTGCGTGTCTTGGTTGGTAAGTCATGTGATGCTTTTGAAGTTTGTTTTTGAACATCAGTGGTTGGATTTATCTCTCAGCCAATGAGCCTAATTTATCCTCCAGTTCTATATCAATTTGCTGTGGTGTATTTAATTGTTTTTTAATTTACTTTTTATTGCTGGAAACAGAAGGAGCAATAGCTGGAGCCACATCAGGGGTTGTAGTTGAGACAGCACTTTATCCAATTGACACTATCAAGACTCGTCTACAGGTTAACAATGCACCGTGTCATATATATTTGAATAACAGCATCTTGGGAAGTGGTCAATGATCCTTTGGTGATTCGCTTGTTACAGAGGGAATTCATAGTAACGACCTGCATGGGTTTAGTATGCAAACGATCACTCTATCCGTTGTATTTTGTGCGCCTTCAAATTTCAGCCTTCTCTCTAGTCTTGAGGATCACGAGGGCATCGTGTCACATTGATAATCTGCAGCTTATGTTGAAACGAGGTAGCGGTTGCAGGTTGCCTGGAGGACGTTCTTATGGAGGGTGTGATTTGAATGGGTGTTAGGTTGCGAGATCTGGCGGGAAGATAGTGTTTAAAGGATTATACTCAGGTCTATCAGGCAACCTCGCTGGTGTTTTACCGTCCGTAACTTTCCATACTCCCTCTTTGTATCATTTTGTGGCCACGTTGTTGCGTATTTTCTGATTGAAATTTATTATGAGATCTGGCAGTTAGAGGAGCAAATGAACAGTAGCTGTTTTTTTTGTGTCTTTTTCTGTGGATGTTGAAGTGATAGTGATCATGATGCTCATTTTGCAGTTGAGTGATATTGCAGAACATAAATATTCATTATTGCAGTACGCCTTCTCATCTCTATGCTGTAACTTAATGTGATAACACAGGGCATCAGCTATTTTTGTGGGTGTCTATGAACCGATGAAAAGGAAGTTGTTGGATATTTTTCCAGACCACTTGAGCTCTGTTGCACACTTGGTAAGGCTGGATACAAGCGTGGGTTTTTTTTATTCCACGGCATAGAGTAATACGCAAATAGATTCATTTCCTTTGTTTCAATGTTGTATACAAATGTTTGTTTTATTTTGTGACAATGAGGATGATGAACTGATTTATCAACCTATAACTTGGGGCTCGTATGTCTTCTAATCGGTGTAATGTCTGGATTGTTACAGACAGCAGGGGCTGCTGGAGGTGCCACTGCGTCACTGATACGCGTCCCAACAGAGGTGAACAATTTTTTTTTTTTTTTTTTTTTTTTTTTTTTTTCGGTTTGTTGTCAGTTCATTGCCGGTTGTATTTATCTGCGTGATTGCCATTATTTTGGTGCTTATAGTCCTCATATGTCTGGATACGCTTTGTATTTTTCAAATCTCTTGTAATTGAAGTGTAACTTAGCCTGTGTACCATAACATCTGCTTTTTGATTGACCAATTATACCTTACGTTTTTTTGTATGCATACTTTCTTGGTTGTTCAGTTCCTTGGGTTTATATATGCTCAAAGCTCACATCAATTGTGAGGTTGTGCAGGTTGTGAAACAGAGAATGCAGACAGGTCAGTTCCCATCAGCACACTCAGCAGTCAGGCAGATTTTGGCCAAAGAGGGTGTGCGTGGTCTATATGCGGTATGTGATCTTTCTCTTAGTTTGTCTTCAAGAATTTCCATTACTCTCGTCATGTCCTATTTATCTGCATGTGCAGGAAGTGGACACTGATTGTACACTGTAATGGTCTTTTCGTGTTGCAGGGTTTTGGATCTTTCCTGCTACGAGATTTACCATTTGATGCTATCCAGTTTTGCATTTACGAACAGCTTAGATTGGGCTTGAAGAAAGTGGTAAGTAAACTTATGGATAGCTTTTTCAAGGTTGGATTACATCTGTATACTCATAGTTACAATTTTGTTTTAAATCTTAAGAGAAGAATAGAACTAGAAGTCTTTGTCATCACTGGGCAGTTCTATGTATTTATAGTTGCCCTCAGAGGATTTGACGTTGAATTAATGCTTGTTTTTCACTGTTTCAGGTGAACAGGGATCTTCTAGATGTGGAGACAGCTCTTGTAGGAGCAACCTCTGGTACAGACTCGCATTCGAAAGATATTCCTACTGTTGTAATTCTTGCGTTCTGGTCATGTGTCTAAGATTGATCTACACATTACGACGAGGAGGTTGTTCATATGTGAAGCTCTCTCGCCCTTTATATAGTCGGTAGTTGAGGTTGACTCGAAGTCATCTCAAGTGGCACCTGAGTAACCGACGGTGAAGTTACGCTGGTAAAACTTCAACCTTACGCTGGTGAGTAAACTAGGAGAAACATGTGGAAAGTCCTAGTCGTTACCTTAAGTGAGTCTTATCATGTAGGCTGATGTTTCAGTTTTCACGCAGGTGCTATTACTGGCGCAGTGACCACGCCACTTGATGTTATTAAAACCCGACTTATGACCCAGGTAGGTCTTTCGACTCAGTCCATATGGAGTTTTGTAACCATGGCTTGATATGGAATATATGGTTCTGCCACAAATTCTACGTTGTCCATGTGTTTTGGTTTTGCATTTGAATTTGAATCAACAATTTGTTATCGAGATATTTCACTTACAGGGTTAAGTTGATTGTGCAGGGCGCAAAGGGACATTACAAAGGTATAGGTGATTGTGTATCGAAGATTATTCAGGAAGAGGGTGCGGGTGCACTACTTAAGGTATGTCTCTATTCCCTGTATCTAAGGTATTCATGCAGGTGTGTTCAATCTCAAAGTTGGTTTTTATTCCTTAAAGCACTTCATCATCATCCACAGCAGATCAGTGTTAGAATGACTAATCCGCAGTACTTGTTCGTAACTTCCGAATGTTGTTAAACATTGAGTATTATCTTTTGCAGGGTATTGGACCAAGGGTGATGTGGATTGGTATCGGGGGTTCCATATTTTTTGCTGTGTTAGAGAGAACCAAGCAGTTACTTGCAGCTCGGGTACTTCCAGAGGATTTGAAAGATGCAAGACTCGCTTGAGGAGTTGTCGCTTGTAAAAGCTGCTGTTCACCTGCTCTCAATGATTCAAAGATTTTGTTGTCCAGAGATGTAATCGCCTCTT
Organism: Physcomitrellopsis africana; assembly: GCA_036785485.1. Taxonomy (NCBI): domain Eukaryota; kingdom Viridiplantae; phylum Streptophyta; class Bryopsida; order Funariales; family Funariaceae; genus Physcomitrellopsis; species Physcomitrellopsis africana. Next base: position 195,749 of record JAWRVF010000434.1, on the reverse strand, counting down.
CGCCTATACGTTGGTTTAGGTCTCAAAATAATTCCCCGTGCATGTGCCTTCTGCTAAGATGCGAATGTACGTGTGCTCTAAACACTGGGTCATCTGATTTAACAGTGTTCAGAATTGATACGTATAAGCCTCATAATTTCTTTTTGTAAATTTAAGGATTCTGGGTACGGTATCGGTCGTAACAACAAGTTTGATAAGATGTTTCACGAGTCCTGCAAAGTGAGCTTGGTAAACACTTCAGGTACTTAACGGTAATAAGGAGATTTCTTGGACAAATTGTGTGTCCTGTAATAGGTACTTTTACAATACAATATCATGTTATTTTTTAATTAAATATTAAGTTCTATTTGTCTGCATACTATTGAAATATATTATTTTTGAGAGATTTGTAAAATAGCAATCAATTAGATGTAGTAGGTACATTATTTTAACATTATTTATTATATGATTAGATTAATAAGAAATATTATTGTCTAAATGTAAGTATGTTTGCTAATTGTGGTATTTTGTGCACTTTTGAAAGTGAAAAAAAATTGAAACTTCAACACAACTGCAATAAGTAAAAGAACATACAAAAAAATATACATTTGAAGAATTCTATCTCAGATAAGAAATAGAAGGTTATACAAACATGTAATGAAGTTACTCAACTTTGCTCTTGGTGATATAACCAAATCTTATTCATATCATTCACTCAACCGTTGATTGAGTTTTAGTGTCAAAGATTCACATTTCCACAAGGTATCATAACCAGTTTCGCCTATAACATCTTTTTCTTCTATAGAAAGGGCATGCCTTTATTGACAGAATAAAGATAGATTTTTTATACCCTATCTTCTTACCTTCTGGTGGAATAATATGACAAATTACATTAAAAGATTTAATTAAATATAATTATTTTATAGGTGAATAGTGTGTTCATTTGTAATTTTTTGAACAGATTTATGGTAATTATATTATAGAGGTGAAAAGATATTACTACGTAAGATTTTACTTCTCAACAATTTTATATGATTATTCAATTATTTTTGCTTAAATTTAGTTATGTTAAAAATGGGAGTTTAGATTCTTGTACTTGATATTGAAGATAAAATGATAATAGGCACAGCAATAATTGTATTTCATCTTCATGTATTACAGATGAAAAGATGATATGATAACCCAAGGGAGTAGAGTAGCAAAAACTGTACTTCTATGGTAAATTAAAAGATGTACTTTACCCTGTATTTTAATCAAATTAAATATTATGCTAAGATTTACTTATGACAGAATTGTTAATCTGCCCAATTAGACTTGGAGGTTAGAAAAGTATTTTGTGAGAAAAGGATCTTAAACCGGTTCCATCACTTCCCACATTCATTTAGTTAGTGTACTTCAGTTGTACAGATATGTTCTGGCAATACCATACATTTAACGCACTGCCATTCCAAACCTCTGGTTCAAACTATTCTTTGGAAGTAAGAATTCACACACATGTTCAGATTGTTTGTACCATATTTCAGAAAATGATGGTTTTAAAAATTCTTAAACACATTGTTCTAGATGCTATCTTCTTCAATTCGAATTTTAAAAACGACTTCAACATAACGACACACACCAGTAGATGGCGGTTTGCTCTTACATGCAAATCCTGCGAACACCACCACGTCTGGGAACGACCCATCCTTCTTAACATACCATTCAGATTCAATTGTCGGGACAAAGACCACACAAAAGTAGCAGCTGAACAAATCCACATGTCCAATGCGACAGCTACTCAAGACAGCGAGCCGCTGACTCCACATAATCACCAGCACAGTGACTTCAAGGTCACTCACACCGATTACAAGATGCAAACAGCACAAACTCAATCAAGTCGCCTCGATAATTGTACAGAACACCAACGACAGGGGCACTTCTACCAAGCCACATTTAAGCATTTGAAACCCCAAACCGGCTTTTCCCAACATGGGAAACTACGATCGGACGCCAGGAATTCCAACATACAACTACATTTCACCAAATTTAGGCCGCCTTAGAAATCTTTGCTTCCTCCTGTTTTGCCTTAATAAACGAGTACAACGCTACTCCTCCAATAGCAATGACTGTTCCAATTCCAGTCTGGGTCGAAATCTTGTTGCCTGCAAACCACCAATCCCGCCATTACAAACCTTCTCACCACATCACTCCACTCTTTTCCATTCTCAATACCCAACTCCTCCATCAACATTCCAACATGCCGCCACCCATCCCCGCATCTTCCAACACACCTCTGCTACATGTCCCAACCTCCCTGTCACTCCACAAACACAACCATGTTGCCCACAAACTCACCGAACACCACGATGGAGAACCCGATCACAAACACTCGCTTCAACACGTTCCCCACGGCATGGGTCAGAGGAGCGACCCTTTCCAATGTGTTGTTAGCAAGCTGCACAACCCACCACAACTCTTAATTCTCAAAAACCACAACAAAAACCACCGCCATTCCATGACGCATCCTGGCAAACTCGCCCCCTCATTCCACACCATCACATGGGAGTTCGCATTAATCGCTACATCGCATTTTGCAACCTACAAATGTCAAAAATCGACATACGCAAGAAGCTTAATCTTCATCAATGCTGTAAATTTCGTAGTCACTGAATCAAAAGGACATAGCATGAATTCATACCTGGTTGTACAGATGATAGAACATGCCAACCCAGAACAAGTCTGAGAAGAACTTCTGCATGCCAACCTTCGTAATGGCGTCCGAAAAACCAGAGTTCAAAAGTGCGGGGCCCTCAATCTGCAATAAAACAGACGACAATCCACTATCTTATAACCAGAACACCGGCACTCATTCCATCGCATTAACTTTCGTGTCAAACTTTCCAACCACAACTTAAACACCCCAAATATACATGCCCATCAGTTGCTCAAATGCGCATATGCATCGCGACCTAACCACTCCAGGTTTCCGATTCTCACAATGATCGCAGGCGGAATGCACAAAGCCAACGAGATGATCGAGATGTACGCGTACAGGTTCGTGCTGTCCATTCCCGTCTGCACATCACACACCACACAACCTTCATGTCAGACCCACTCCCACGCATTTCCCATTTCACCCTACCAACACCCCAACTACCACCCGACCTGCAATCCTTGTCCACCCTACTACCACGCTCATCACTATCCTCACCACCTCCACCATCGCACCATTTCTCCCACGACATCATCGCCACAAATTCTACCACATGGGACTTCGCCACTGTTCACGGGTGTGCATCTCAACTCAAACACCACCGCCTCCCCCCATTAACACATGCCTACAACTCTGCATGTTGCCACCCCCACCAATTCCTCAACCACACATCATCCTCATGTTCGTCACCCCCCGCTCACTTACCATGGCCTTCTTCGAGTAGATGTTCCTGTACGTGAACGCCACATTCGCCGTCATCGCGCTGATGAAACCCTTCCAGTTGAACGACAGCTCTGTCATCGACGCCATCGACACACCTGCCCATATACATCCCCACCAACCCATCATTACCATCAACATCTACCACCACACAACCACCCTCCTCAAACAACTGCACTCATCCGCTCACCATCTGTGCTTCAGCTACTCCATTACACAGTCCCACCTGCCTCCAAACATCAACACACTCAGGCTCGGGATTACTTACCGAGCACGATGGGTGTCAGCGACAACCACAGCGGCAGAGAGATCGACTGCCCCAGAACGAACTGCGACGCCGCGGCGCTGAAGAATGGCTCCAAAGCTGTCAACACAACGTCCGCACCTCTCAGCACCACAACCCACATACAACATCCTACCACCACCCTGCCTCAACTCCTACGCTGCGCCGCACCACATATCCCGCCTTGCGCTTCTAGCATATTCGCCCTCACTCCCGCCCGCTCCCCACCTCACCCTATCCCTCCTCTTGTAACACAAACAATCCCCACTAGTAACCGACCCGCACGTTTCTATCCACACGTCCATGAACCAACGCCATTTGCATCCCTTTTGTGCTACCTTACCCTTAATCGTGTGTGTGAATGACACTGCAACTGCGGAGAATGACACGTTCGTCATCACGTGACCCAGGGCATGACAGATAGACACCGGAACCAACATCAGAAACAGCTCCTTGTCAATGGGCTGCACCCACATCCACCAACATCCACAAACATCCACCATCATTAGCACTTCCTCGCACAACCGGTCATACCGTGTCGACAACCTCCCATCATTAACACACCCATCCACCGACTAACCCACACCCAGAGGGAGGCCACTGCACGTTATCATCATCAAAACTTCTTCACTGCACTAATGCAACTCCACCCCACCACCTCGTACACATCACTTGCATACCGCATTACACCCACATTCGACTCATCATCGACAACAACTTCACGTAACCTCCGCTCTGCATGTTCACAAGTTCCACGTCTATATCGCGCATTCTCAACTCACCGCTCTCTTCGGATATCCCAGCATCCACGAAATCAGACAGTAAACAACGCCGACTGCCAGATGGACGGCGGAGACAAAGCTGCACACAACAGGAACCCGTACATTATCAACCTTCAACAACAAAAGCACCCACTAAAAGTGTGAAGTCGCCGACTCAACAGCCACCTCACAAAATCGCTATCCATCAATCCACTGCCTATTATAGACGTGCATGAAAATGGTCAAACCTACGAACTTCGCCCAATATTGCAACTGCTAAGATAAGATCAAATGGCAATCCAAGGTCGTTCTCAGAAATTTCGACATCATAACACACATGATGACTTACTAAGGGTAGGGGAAGTAATTGTAAATCTTCTTGTTCATGATGTTGAAGATGACATTCAAGAAGTACCTGATACACAACAGGCATCACAGCATCATCGCCCTGAATCTCGATAGCCACAGAAAGAAGGGAAAGCACCTCATGGTGCATGTTCAGACATCGTAGCCATGGAGCGGCAGCTAAGCATTCAACACATGCTCGTTGAGGGAAAAGTAAGGCACAGAATCAATGGAAGAGTAAGCCTGTAGGATTTTGAAACATCGTTGACAGGAATAGATGGAGTATTTGGCCAACAATTGTGCACACGAGTAGAATATATACCAGGCAAAGAAGAAAAATCCAGTGACCAAAGCAGGATTCTTGGCAAGGAAACCTTGAGCCTCTTCCTTTTTCTCCTTAGCAATCCTGCACAATGATCAATGAAAGACTTAAAACTACTAATAGGTACTGTGCGCGCGGAACTAAAATGAAATTCGACCAGATGGAAAGGTCAGAACTTGATTGTCTGTCAATTTGAAAGGGGCAGAATCACCATGGAAATGTTGCAAACCAAGAACGTTGAGGAAACAGGGACTGGTTCGAGCAGAAATCTAACTCGTGTGGGAATGCTTTGTGGCAGAGTAGGTTCAGTTGTCGATACTATATTAGAACCCAGGTATCAATAAGGCACTCAACCATGTCAGTGCTTGTACAAGCAAGGACCTTCTCAAGTTAAACCCGATTGAGAGGATCAAGGTTTCGGAATGGCACGCGTTCTACATTGACGCATAATTTGTAGGACATTCACGAGCATTCGCCATACAGCTCACAATTGAATAAAGAACTATTACATTTTTTCACTCCAGTGTCACAAATCCAAGACTGGAATAGGCACCCGGCAGAATAATCCCTCCTCGACAACACGATTCCTAGTTGGGAAGTAGCGTTTGGAGCTGAAACACAAGTACGGTGTCTATATGTTCTAAGACTTACTGAGTCACTGGAAACTATATGTTCCCGGCTGCCTATGCATTAAGTCTAACCAATTCGTGCTCCTAACACAGAAACTTGCCAACATGAGTAGGGTTTGCGTCTTCGGAGTTCACTAATCATTCCTGTTGCTTTTTAGGGAACAGTGTATGTAAAGAGAATTTTTACTCAGGAATACAGTTACAGTTAATGCTAGCTTTACTCAGGTCTGCCTACGCCACTAAGATAACAGTACCAAATTACATTCCCACGACCGATTCGACCTTGATTACATGACAGCTCCAGAAACATTAAATTGAAGAATATCACATCTCGGCCAGAGTACCATAGGGTAAAACCGCTAGTGAAGCGCCATGTGACTTAAACATCTTGACTTGGAAGAAAAACATTCAACGAGGAAGAAGGATAAGCTACAAAATATTGTCACATTATGAATTCTTGGGTTTCCAGAATCTGGTCCTTCAATCTGATGGATTCTGAGAATGAAATTTGTCCAGATGCCAGATAATGGGAGCGAGTGAACACTGCGGTCTGTCAAGAACTCGATTCTATGTCGCCACGCTCTGGCGAAAGGCGAGAATCGTTAACACACGATGGCCGCAGAGCAAAATTAACGAAACATTCAATTCCAGGAGAAAGACTCAAACACCAGCCACTTACTCAGGAACGTCGTCTCCAGCAGAGTCCGATGCACTCGCCATGCACACTGTCGACCCGACATTCCTCCTCACATTCACGCCACTCACGTTCTTCAAACCAGAGCTCTGCAACAACGGGTTGAACTCCAACGCTCGCGCAACCGAGGACCTGGAGAGGAAAGACGATCGCAGGGTAGGCAGCCTAGCACTGATCTGGCTGGGAGCTCGCCATGCGGTCTGCGTCACGGCAGCGACGGATTTAATCGAATTCCTAACCCCAGAGGCTTCGATAGAAACGGACCGAGGCCCAGCGGCATTGAAGCCAAGAGCGAACGCAGAGCCGACAGATGCTGCGGTAGCTGAGGCAGCCATAGCTAGCGGACTCGTGTAGAGAGCGAGGTGTTGCGGAATGGAGGCGAAACCAATGCTGCTGCTGCGGCCTCACAATTGCTTGCCTCCGATCTCCGCACCCGCAACTATGACACCGCCCTCCCCCCTTCCCTCAGTCCTAGGGGCGTCGCTCTCAGCCCGGCGCGTTGCCCATCCCCGCGATTCCAACGGTCAGCCCGGGCAGCGACCCAGTTCGCCTCAGCCGCCATTGGTGGACTTGTGATGTGGCATCCTATGGTTGGTTGTGACCTCGCCCAGAATCCACATGGTGGATCGCATCATCCTCGATAGAACGGGAGAGGCAGGATCATCCGATAGCTTGATCCAGTTGGTGGCTAAATATCTCGATGCTCTTTTTGCACTCTGAATTCATTGCTATAACACTTCTTCATTCATGTTTTCTTTACCCGTAATTTTATCGATGTTTACCCAATAAATTTTAACATTTTTGTGGTTTTTTTTCCTTTTTTTTTTTTTTTTTTTTTTTTCCCCTTTTTCTCGTAGAATAAAATATTCAAAATTACTATCTTTTAAACTGATAAAAAACAATATTTTCCAAAATATAAATAAAATATAAAATTTAAAGACTCTCTAGCAATTTAGATTATTTTCAAAATTCATAATCGACTTGAATCTAACCAGTCAATAATCTCTTTGAGCACACATTATAATTTTCAGATACTTCCTTACCAACTCAATTCATGAATTTAAATTTATAAAAATATAAATAAAAAATAAAGATTTTATGACTTCACAACACCACGATGGAAATCGAAAATTAAAAAATAAAAAATGAAATAAATTATTTATTTATTTGAATATAATGGGACTGAAAAGCCAGATGGGACTTGAAGGAATGGGAATTCAGGCTCACTCACACTCAGTTTCAGCGCAGCCAATCCGCCCCACTCCTCCTCGTCCTCCCACCACCTGCCAGCGCCGACGCTCCATCGATCCTCTGATCCATCGATGGTTCGCGCTGTGCCGCAGCTCATCTCCTCGTTTTGCGTCGCGGACGCAGACACTAATTGGGCGGGTTGGATTGCGACACCAAATTATCCTGTGGCCGGGTGGGCGAAGACGCAACCAAAAGGCGTGCATCCTGTGATGCAGGGACGTTGCTCCGATCGCACAAGATGTGGTTGCTTTTTCTCGGCGACGGTCTGTGAAGGAGAGCCCAACGGAGGAGCGAGTGAGAGAGGGAGGGAGAGAGCGAGCGAGCGGGGGAAGATAACACGAACCTCGATCTGCATGGAGATTGCACATCAGGATCCTCAGAATGCGCGCGCGCTGCGAAATTCGCGAGCAGAGTTTGTAGGCATGGCATCCTCCGTCTCCGCTTCTCCCTCTCGCAGGGCTGAGTCCCGAAGCTGGAAGACTCGCTGCAGCTCCGATATAATCCTACCGGGGCCAAACTACGCCGCAACTCGACCTTTGTGGCTCAATCTCACGTTCCCGTCGTTGGATTCACACTTATGTTCACACTCATATATATATACATATATACATATATACACACACTCACAATTTTATGTTTTTTCTTACTTATGTAAAACTATTAAGTTTTGATTAATATTTGCATTGAATTTAACTTGATTGCAACCTTTGCAATAATCCCACCAATGAAACAAGTGAGTTAACATACATGTCAAATAAACTCCATTATACTAAAATATTTTGGATTGTATTATGTAGAATTACTACTATTATAATTTTAAGAATATTTATTTATTTTAAAACATAAAGCTTTAATTCATTAATTATTTATTATATATGTAATAAAATAATATAAAGTGGTTTTATATATTAACACTAATAGAATTGAATTTGATAAGAAAAGTGACAAGATGATAATACTTTAAATCATATTATTTGTAAGAATACATAGACCATATTTTAAAATTATCTATCTATTAATTGTTTCAAAAATTAAACTATTTTAAAGCAACAAGAATAATTTAATAAAAAAATTAGAAATATAATCATTAAAATATTTTTTAATTAAAAATATAATAGTTTTATATGTAATAAGTTTATATTAAATCAAATAAAGAATAATATATATATAATAATTTTAAAGATTCTATTTGATAATTTATATTTTTAAAAGTTTTTAATATTTTTAAATACAAAAAAATAATAATTTCAAAGATTAAGAATTATTTTATTTATATTTATATATGTTTCTAATACATTATGGTGATTTTGATTTTGATCTCATATATATATATATATATATATTCATATTTAAATTATATTTTAATAATGGTAATTTATATATACCAAATTACAATACATGTTTTGTTCTTAATTTGGACCTAGATAAGTTGGCTATATAATATATCTTTTAAATAGATTTTTTTTTAAAAAAAGAAATAATAATATATTTTAGTTCATCTTGAACATATTTTTGGCCTTTATTTCTATCCATGTGCTTCTATGGATGGCATGATCTTCTTTTAATCTTAATTTGTGTCATTGTATGTTTGGCTTTTATATGCACTAATATTTATAATTTTACATATAAAATTCTTAGTCCATATAAATCCAATCTAAGATTAAATTTTGTTTGTGCTATTCAATCCTTTTTTGTATTTTCTCCTTATAGTTTAATATTACAATGTTTCCAAATGAAAAAAAATAGCAAGAGTCTTATTATTGAAACAACCTTGACATTGTTCTATGAACTCAAGGATATATTGTGCACTTACGTTGGTATATAATACTTAATCCACATTAAAACATTTCATAAAATATGATTCATGGTTGCATGTTGTAGAATAAAGGATTATGGCTACAAGTTTTATTTATAAGCAATTATGTTATAAAAAACTTAGGCCATTGAAGTCAAGAAATTTATTATTAAATACAATTATCTACCACATATTTATTAGTATAATAATATTATTTTAATTATACATTGGCACAAAACTTCAATCACTATGGTTTAAATTGTTATTATTCTTAAACAACCTAAAAAGTATTTTTAAGCATATATATGAAGAATACAAAAAATGAGTCTTATGCATATATAAGCTTTGAGGTTATTAGAGATTTCTAAAAGTAATGCATGTGGTAATGAGTAAGAAATGTTTAAAAAAAATACCATCTTTACTATGGCAAATCAAAAAATTTGATTACAATGCTTGGATCCACGTAAGTATTAGTTAAAGCAACCAATTTAAGCTTATCATTATTGCAACACAAGCATCTATGTTTATATTTATTTAACTTTATTCTTTGGTGGTGATAAACATGATGTTTATCAAGGCCAAAAGGACACATTGTTATTCTCTTTTTTTATAATTATTATCTTAAAATCAAACAAATCATGTATATATTTTATAGCACATCTAAAGTCTACATTTTTATTGATATTCAATGAAGATATGGTCATTGTCAACAATTATAATGAAGAATTGAAGAAAGCATTCATACAAGTTTTTCTACATTTGAGACATGCTCATTATTGTTTTTCTCTTGCAACAAAGAAACAAAAGGCCAATAATCAACCTACAAAGAAAATCTTTAGAAGTCAGCATCTATTTTATATATAAATTAAAGTAATTATCACTGAATTTGTTTCTTATATATATATATATATATATATATATATATTTAACATTGCTAGATTTAAATCTAAGTAATTTTTAGCCAATGATCTATTACAAATACAAATGCACATACTCACTTAGTACTTGCAACATATTCTAAGAACTAGGATTATTGTTCAAGCATGTTTGGACCTTGATTATATCTATAAATCAAAAAATTTATAAGTAGATTGTAAATTACTATCTTATCACTATATTTAATAATGTATATAATGTCTATATTTATTCTAATTATAAATAAAAATATCAAATAAAAAGAAGGTTAATTTGGCATCTTTAGTGAAGTTCTATGCAAACATCTAAAGAAGTAGCAAGCAAAAAGTGCTCATATTTTTTTCAAAGCTTGGATGTATGTACAATTTTCAAAACTTACATGACATGTGGTAGAGATGGATGCAATTGTTATAAATGCAAAACAACTAATGATTAAGTAGTAGTGATAATAATAATAAAATAATGGCATTATGATAAATATTTTAAAAATATTCATTTTTAAGCAATTTTGATCTAAAATATTATTATTCCAATAAATTGATTATTAAGTTATAATCAATATAATTAATACTAATTTTTAATAATTTTTTAATATTCAATTAATTAAACTTATACATGAAATATAAAGTTGGTATAATTATTAAAATAACAAAAAAAATAAAAAAAACAATTGTATTTTTTTTTTTACCAAGTATTAAAAGAAAATTTAATTGGTTTAAAGATTGAATTAGTTAATCCAACTCAATTATGTTGGCAAAAAGTGGAAATAAAATCTATATATATATATATATATAAAGAGATGGTGTTTGGATAAATTAAATACTATTTTTATAATGTAAGATTTAGATGAAATTCTAGTATTTAGGACTTAGAGTTGAAGTTTTAGAGGAAGAATAGACAATTGATGAAGGGCTACAAAAACTTCAAATTATAAAAAATCTTAAAGAGCGTTAGGAATTACTATAATAAAAAATTGGTTTTTAGTTAGAGCAAGGAGTTATGTGAGTTTGAAATATGTTGTTGTGAATCAAAGTCTATTACTTTGGGAGTATTGAGATGAGTCTAGTTATAACTGTAGAGTTTTAGATATGATCAAAGAATCAAGATTAGTAGGTTGTAGTGGCAACTATTAAAAATATATTTTACACTCTGTTAATATATAATCCCAATATTAATATAAGAAGTTCTTACTTCATAGTTAGATTAATAATTTGGTATAATTGTCAAGGATAAAGAAGGTAGTCCAAATCAAATTGTATAAAAAAAGTACTTTTGTTGTAAAATAAAGAGACTTTTTTGTATAATATAAATATTGTTCAAATGGGAAATTATACTTAAATTGTGTTAGTTTGGTTAGAGATTATGTCCAAGAAATATATTGGATAAAAACAACTCATCTAGGAGACTAATCAACAACATAATTTAATTAAGAAATTAAGATGTAATGGTATTAAATTGATTTATTTCTAACTATAAGAGTCTAATAATAATATTAGCAAGTATTTAAGAATTAGCAAATCAAACTTACGTAATAAATTATTATATTAAATAGAATAACATCACTATTCACTTCAATAGAAACATATCATAATAATATCAAATCAAGTTCCCATTATTTCTAAAAAGACATTCCTACTTGTAGTATCCAATACTAGCCATATGACCAAGATATATTTTTTTCTTCTACTCATAATAAGTTTTGTAAATTCCAACTATACCTATTTACACAAGATATATAAGAAGTGGATGGTGCAAAATACATTATTGTCAAAATATATTATTATTTGTATATTACCTGGATAATTTTCAATTTATTATCACATGACATGTGTATAATAATCAAATTATGAGGTAGCTATGTACAGGTGAGACTGAACAGTAATAAAAATATTGAAATTTAATATGGATAGTCTCTGCATTAGCAGGCAAAGCCAATCAACACGTGTTATACTCAGATACTCTAGCCCCACAAAAACAATCACGACTAGAGAGAAATAGACTGCGAGGGTTCATATCAAAGATGTGTATAATTCACTGATAAAACTACAATCTCAACCTGAACCAACTTTCGTGGAGCAGGACTAAAAGAAGCAACGCTTCATGTCACACCAGTGACATAGAACTAGACTAAAGTGGAAAGAACTCATCATCCGAAAATTTATTCTGGGCTTCAGCAAGCCGTTGTTGGCAGCATACTATGCCCTCAGGATATCGAGCCGCATCTTTCATAATATGAACTTTGGCAATCAACTACCCTTAAAACCTAGATTTCATGTGCTCAAATCCGCTCAGCACAGAGCCATTGAGCAGCTGGAATGGCAAAGTAGGTGAGGATTACATCTGCACCAGCTCGCCTTATAGACAACAGTGACTCCAGTACTGCTTTCTTCTCATCAAGCATGCCTGCAGCAGCAGCTGCCTTAATCATAGAATACTCTCCTGAGACCTGGCAAGGCGTTCAAGGTACCCCACATTAATCTCTACCTTCTCCGTATCATCACTTATTCGTAGCACATGTCATGATGAATACTAAGATAATTGACAAACAATCTCAAGTAAACACACATACCTGATAGGCTGAGATAGGCAATGCAGAGTTGTCGCGCAAAAGCCTGATGACGTCCAGGTAGGGCATGGCAGGCTTAACCTGTGAACAAAGTAGTCAGGTATATACAACGTCAGCTAAAACGACTTCTGCTCAACAGAAAAATCAATAGCGACATGTTGACAGAAAAACTAGTGCATACGTTCATAAGATACTTGTTGGTAGTAGCAAGTGAGCAATAGTATTATTGCAGAAAACCCTATTGTTTCAATTATGGAGGAATTCGACATAAAACAGCGGCTGCCCCTCCAAGAGAACACCCACAAGAGTCTGTCCTGCAAGCCTTCTGCACAACCATAAGCTATGACAACCCTTAAACAAGATGCTTTCGAAAAGGCTACTTGACATGATGAGGAGAAATATCGCACCATAAGAATGTCAGCGCCTTCAGCTTCGTCCAACGTTGACTCGATCAGAGCCTCGCGGTAGTTTGCGGGGTTCATTTGATACCTGATTAACACCTCATAGGCAAGGACCTCGTAACAAAACTCATGAATTGCACTTGTGTTCTTTTTCGTGAATCCTGGCTAGCACCAATATCAGGATTGATTCAGGACACAATAGCGGACAAGTGATTGCACTTGGAACTTACGTCGTCTTATCAGCAAAACGATTGGAGTCCAGTGCTTCTCTGAAGGGCCCGTAAAAAGCACTTACATATCTGCACAACCACGAACATGACATGACTATCAAGCATGTCGCAGGCATCTTCGTAGATTGTTGATTGAACTGTGCAAAAATGTTGACTGTTTCACTGGAGTCGTAAGAACACTCAGCTTTCTAATTGCCAAGCGAAGTAGCACAGGGATTTTCACAAGATGATATCCACACCGGAAGGAACGTTACAGAAGACAGAAAGAAAGTCTTACTTGGCTGTATAAGCCATAATTGAAACATCTTCATATCCTGCTAAATCGAGGGCATTTCGGATGGCACCTACACGCCCATCCATCATATCACAAGGGCTGATAACATCTGCCCCAGCTTGAGCCTGAGGTCAAGTTAAGTACATTACATCTGATTAAGAAGACGAACTAGAATACACTCGTAAACGAGTATTTATGCAACCAAGAATCATCTCTTGGGACCTATGGAAATTAATCTTTCCTTACATAATTCCAATGGCTTTCAAAAAAGTCTCTAAGCAACATGTCAATTGATTTACATATCTGCACCTAAAGAAAGGGAAAACAGTACGAATGAACTCAATTCAATGACAGCAGAGAAATTCCCATACAGAATCCTGTACCTGTGCTACGGCCTGCTTGCAAAGTTGATGAACTGTCTCGCCGTTCATGATCACACCTGTATTATGACATCTCCATGGTAAGCATGATTTGCAATATGAAGTGTGTCATGTCTTTTCCTTAGATATACATTGAGTTCAGCTAAGTTTTAATTGATGGAATAGCATAAAGAAATGAAAATCAATTCATTGCCATTCTTACAAGTCTACAACAACTAGCACTAAGGTCTATAGCGACAGCTGTCCAGGATATGATCGGATTGTAGCAGACAAAGCAACGCAGAAATGATGCCAAAAAACTAAAATTAAAATGCCTCAATAGAATTTTGCGACCAAGGGCAGTGCAAGTCACCAGAGACTAGCGACGCATACGAAGGCGGAAACATGGTCAAAATTTAATACAGAAAACGATGATTCCAAAATCAAATGATAGATACCATCTTCCCGAACTATGCCATTGTGACCATCTAAAGAGTAAGGATCTAGCGACACATCTATGTAAATCACCTGTGAAATTTGACCACAGGCTCTTCAGAAACATTCTACTATGAACATTAATCCAAAAATGATAACCCAAAGCAATTTTATTTGATTATATTTTTCCAATGATAAATTGCAGATGTTTACTCTAGAACGGAGAACTAGCAGAAAACGACACTACTAGATAAGTTTCTTGAGCTAGCTTACCAAATCAGGGAATTTGTCTTTGAGTAACCGAATGCACCGTGGAACCAGCCCATCGGGGTTGTAAGCCTCATCTCCAGTTGAGGACTGCAGAAAGAAAAAAACCAGCTCAGGTTCTCTTGCTAAAAATTCAAAGGTTTCCTGAAACAATTAAACTTGAGAATCTACTCCGTATTACCCTCTCTTGCTCTAAATATGGTACACAGCTAAAGCGAAATGAAGGTTATTGGAACAAAAGAATATAGCAAACCAAAAGTGCTTTGGAGGTTTTACTAGATAGAAATACCATCCCTAAGTTCAATAAATAAATGCTTGCAGCTCAACATAAGACGTTCGGTTAAAAGACAAAATCAATAGACATTGAGCTCACCTTAAGCGCATCGAGGACTTTGGGAAAGAGAATAACGTTGTTAACACCAACATCTCTTGCCTTGTACACCTGGTAACACAACAGTATGTCTAGTGTCATCAAAACTAAAATAGCATGACATCCTTTAGTAAAAAAACCCGGACCCACCAGAAACTGTTTCAACGTCTGGATTGGGCTGAGCGCCTAGTGATGAATAGACAGAGTCAACATCCGCAGTGAAGAAACTTTTCTTGTACTTGTAGTTATAAAATTGAAGTCTACCTCATCAATAAGCCCATGACGCCATCCAAGGCGCTGGCAACCTGGCATAGCCCCGATCGGTGCATTCTGTTCTCCTGAGTCCACACATTCAGTCAATTGTTAAATGTAAAACATTACTCTAAGCAGCCTGTGAAAACGGAGGTTTTTGGAACGACATGATAGATGGAGCTTGTATTATATCATTAAATCCAATCAGAAAATGACGAAAATACAATCACTAAGTTGACAAGGACTCATTATGAGTTCGCTGATGATGCAAGCTAAAGACAAAATTAAACACGACTGGATGGAAAGGATTGATCGTGGTGCAACAGTAATTGACTAGTCACGGCCAGTAAGGTCAAATTGAAGACAAACCTTCATGAACAGATAGTGGGAGAATGAAGTTCGCAGGAGAAACTGTGGTCTCTTGAAAAGCAGCACGAAGAGCTGCAGATCTGCGATTTCTTCGTGGCCTAGCGGGCATTACCTGCAGCCGAAGTGCACTTGATACAGTGTGAATCCCGTCCAGCAATACCAGGTATTGGAGGAGAATTGGCGCATGCTGAATGAAGAATGAGCAGAAATCCGTTCAAAGGTTTAAGACTATCTTCCTGACTATTGAAAAACAACTCACTTACGAACCAGGAAGAAATAAAAATAGAAACAAGAAACGAGCTCAGGAAACATGTGAAGACATTCTGATCATCAAAGAGTGGAGATCTTAATCTCCAATACAATGCCTAAATGGGCTCTTACCAAATGGGGAAATTCTGGGTGTACCCTCCGGAGCCTAGGGTTTGGCAGGAACAGGAGGAGCCGCGGGAGCATTTCCAGCAACAACATCAGCCTCGCACTCCTCAATAGTCCGCGCAGTATTCGCCAAAGGCTCAGCAATTGCCTCCACCTTCACCCTCCTCGACACCTTGCAACGAATAGGAACAGGCACAACTGCGGTGCCAAACGCGGGGGCCACGCGTCGCAAACCTTCATGACTCGCAACGGCAGAGAGAGCCAGCGACATCCCACAACCCGCTGCCACCGTCACACCTGCCATTTGCTCCTTCCCCCCTCAGAACACAACTTCCAACCTGCCCAGAAACCCGCCGGCTTCACTTCAATCGCCCTACTAAAACCCCTAACATAAAACCTATTACAGGAGATCTGCAATGCGAGTGGAGAGAGAGTCCACAAGCTGAGAATTGAGCTTGGAATTGGAGGAGGAGGAGGAGGAGGAGGGGGCGATGCAGGCGGCGAAGGAGCAGAGGCAAGCGCAGTGACGGACTCGACGCAGCCATGCAGAATTGACTACCTTATCTAAGCATCGGCTAGATTCAACCATGAGATGGATCTCATCCGTTTCATTCCCTCGCCACGTGGTCGTGTTTTCGTTCGTGCATCCCGAACTAATCACTAAATATCTCACTAATTCGAAAATTAGCTTGGACAAGGGCTTGGCAGTGTTTGGGATGAAACGAACTGATCTGTTAATAATGAATTTTGTGTGTGTGTGTGTGTGTGTGTATGTGTTCGTTTTTTTTTTTTTTTTTTTTTTTTGTTTTTTTTGTTTTTTCCATTCTGAAATTAGTGCAGTTTATCATTGTATGTTTGAGTGAAATAATAGTTAAATATGTCGATAAATTAACGTTTTCCAGGTTTTGTTTGATTGTTTCAAATTATTATATTTATCACATGAGTCAGGAAGACTTTATTTTTTGAAAAATAATTGATTGAAATGTGTTGCAATTTTTGTAACCTATCTTTTATTATCTGTGTTTAATGATGAGTATGGGTACATTATTTTGTAAGTTTTTGTTTTTTAAATGCCATCAATTCAATTGGTTTTTGTTTAAGGATCCGTTCTATTGAGTTTTCCTCACATGTTTTTTCTTCTGTTTTATAATCTTGCACCTTGGGTTTTTGTTTTGTGGATGAATTGTGTCTAAGAGTGTTGCAAGCAGTTCTACAAAAATATGTATTAGACCACAGAATTACATACAATTACAAGATCCTGCTTGTGGAGATGACATAAGGTTTTATTAACAATGCACATGTAAGAGATGGTGGCATTTTCAACCATGCCAATGGCTACAAGTGCCATTTAATTTATTAAAATAAATAAATAAATATATTTATTGCCATCTCCACTTTTGTATTAGTGGTTTTCAAAACCCATTCTTAGACATTGTACTTCCATAATAAAATTAGATTAATTTAAATGAAACTTAGACAGAATTAGTATTTTAAAACCATCAATCTATTATGCTAAAACATCAATAATAATAATTATTAATTATTATTAAACTATATATATAGATATATACTTAAAATAAATTTTTATTTTATTTTATTTTATTACTTGTGTATCATTTTCATTTTTTGCAATCATTACAAATGTTATCACAAAATATTATTTTTGTCATAGATTACAAAACTTATAAACACCAAACTTAGTTTTTAATCTACATCTATATAATTAATTGTCATTTAATTTAGTACAAAAATTTATATTTTTTATACTGTTGATTAGTTTGATTATTATTTGTAAGATTTTATTCATTAATAAGGCTATTAAATAGCAATACTTTATTTATAAGTCCTGCCTATATTTAATGGTGTCATCAATCCATTACTTACAACTTGTAAAATTTTGTGATTTTACATAATAAGTTCCATGCTGTTTTTAATATAAAAATAAAAAACACAGTTGTTTATTTTGTTTATATCACTTATTCTTTATCAACCATAAGATATTTTTGTATGATTACAATCACAATGTTAGGTTATAAGTAGCTCATAATCACTAGCAGTAAAATTATATAACATATCACAGTATTATAAGTTATTCTACAAAATTTCCAAAATCAATAAAAAATACACAAGTTTTTTTTAGTATTTGTTAAATATTTTAATATGATATTTTTATCAAAAACATAAATCTAAACATACTTGTCAGAAAGAAAAAAAAAATTATGTACATAATTATAATTAAAGCTATATAACTATATATACATAGTTATAATTATAGTTATATTTAAATATATTCATTTCAAGAAGATATAAATTTCTTAGGTAGGAAAGTATTAAAATGACTATTGTTGTATACAAAGAAACTAAAAAGTCTTCAACCAAGACTAAAATACAAGAAAGACATTGACAAGATTGAAGATGGTTTTAGTCTTGCTTTTATGTTGAAACTTCATAAAAAAAGAACTCTGTGTAGAAACTTTCTAAAGACCACAAAGCTTGTGGACCAAGTATCTAAGTTACACAACAATTTAAAAGTATCTTCTTAAAAGTAAAAAACTTCTAAGAGAAGTTTACATAGCTACATGATGCACCTACATCTACAAAGTTTCTTCAATATATTTGGAAGAAGATCTTAATTGTCCAATCTATTCTATTTTATTTGATTTACATGTTTATTTTTTCTATTGGTTAGAAGAAAAAAATTAAAAATAAAATACCTACCTTTATTATTTCAAAAAATATCTTCCAAAAAATTATTATATATAGATATAATTAGTCAAATATAATAATAGTTAAAATTAAATAAATAAAACTATAAATACATAAATAAATTGATTATATTATAATAATAATAATAAATTTTATTTATTGATATGTTTAAATAAAAAAATAACAAAGTATTCAAAAGTTAATATTTATATATTTGTAATCCTTGAATATAAAAATTAATTAATAAAATATTAAAATTTTATATATTTAATAAAATTAAAATTAAAATATCAAAAAAAAATTAACCATTAAATTTGGTAAATTTTTTATAATGTATAAAATCTTAATTGAATCAAGTTACATGCTTTGATTAGCGTATGTGGTCATTGTTAAGATAATGTATGAAGATACATTTTTACAATCTTCTAATGTAATGTATATTTAGAAATATTTTTAATAGCCATGTTCTAGAATGAAGATAGAATAAACCTTAATCTTGCTAACATAAGTCTAAAAACATTCTAGTTACTATCATTTTAATAACGTTTTGGTAGTAGTTTTTTGTTTATATTTTTTTAGGCCATGCTAAAGCTTTTTAATAATAATAATAATAATAATAATAAACAATAAATAAAAAAATCAGAAACACAAATAAATTTGTAGATTAGATAAAAGATCCAAAAATTAAATAAAATCAAAAAAATTTACAAAATACTATAAAGAATTAGAATTTGAAATAATGATTTTGTGCCTTTTTTTAAACCATTGCTAGGACATTAACAAGATTTTGCAATATCAATAAATAAATAAATAAATAAAAGATTTTACATTGAAGAGATGTTAAATATAATTTTTCTATTGAATATTATTATTTTCTAAGCTATATTTTTATAGTCCTAATAATTTGGCAAGCTGCATGAATTTTTTTGTATTCTATAAACATAGATAAAACTTTGTTATTAAAACATCTCAAGCATTCAAAATTGAATCTTCTGTAATTTTTAAAACCAGCAAAATATTTTTTTCAAAGAATCAAGTATAAATAAATCTAACATAGTAAGTTTGGCTTAGACAACTTTGTGATTGGAATTCAATGATATGTTGAATTTAATTGATAAATTCTCTAGAAGCTCATTTATTTTGATGGTGCAAATTACATTATCAATTAGCTGTTGAAAGAACTCATACTACTTTTAGTTAGAACAAAACAGGATATTCAAATGGATTATTAATACATATAAAAAAGTGAACAAGCAACAAGATAAATAAAATTCAATAGTAGAATTGATGAGGATAACCAAAATTCCACTTTTATTTGTATTTTTATCTTTAAGGGAACATGTTGACAACACTTCTAACAACGTGTCATCATACCTTATTGAGCAAGCTCCTAAGTTCCTGAAGTGGTTTGTGCAACAGTAATATAGAAGTTTCAAAAAAATCATGAAAGGATCTAAAACCAAGACATCTGAACTGTACACATATTACAAGTCAATATCTTCCGGATTATCCATTGAAGACCGCCTCCCTGGACAGTGTACCTGTGTCCATCAGGATTGAATGATGAGGACAACGCAGCAAGTACCTTAAGAAATGCAGAGATATTAGTTCAAGCTGCCTGATGACAAACTTTTGAAATTATATGAGTTTCATTCCAGCCATCTGTAGAAAGGTTAAATAAGACAAAAGCACAACTAACAACATGACCGGCTTACACAGTGTTTTGGAATGAAATTGCCTAACATTTAACTGCATGTCCTCGTACTGGATTTTAAAATGGCAAAATCGAAACAGATACGAAACTAACTCATTCCAAAGAGGACATTTAAAAACAGCTTGATAGCTAGCATCTC
Source organism: Physcomitrellopsis africana (assembly GCA_036785485.1). Lineage (NCBI taxonomy): Eukaryota > Viridiplantae > Streptophyta > Bryopsida > Funariales > Funariaceae > Physcomitrellopsis > Physcomitrellopsis africana. Next base: position 174,906 of record JAWRVF010000434.1, on the reverse strand, counting down.
AAGGACACCGTATCAAAAGCAAGGGAATTGTGGATCTAGAATCCACACCAAAATAAAATTTGGGTGATTCAGTGCAGGGCTGCCCATGTAATCTACGACTCACAACAGGGGTGAAACCCATAGCTACCCTATTGCACCCCGTAAAATAACCTCCCAATGCAACCATGACGATGTGATCTTTGAAACAGTCACGTGTCTATACTATGACTAAAACTCAACGAATTTAGGCCGCCTTCTTAGAAATCTTTGCTTCCTCCTGTTTTGCCTTAATAAACGAGTACAACGCTACTCCTCCAATAGCAATGACTGTTCCAATTCCAGTCTGGGTCGAAATCTTGTTGCCTGCAAACCACCAATCCCGCCATTACAAACCTTCTCACCACATCACTCCACTCTTTTCCATTCTCAATACCCAACTCCTCCATCAACATTCCAACATGCCGCCACCCATCCCCGCATCTTCCAACACACCTCTGCTACATGTCCCAACCTCCCTGTCACTCCACAAACACAACCATGTTGCCCACAAACTCACCGAACACCACGATGGAGAACCCGATCACAAACACTCGCTTCAACACGTTCCCCACGGCATGGGTCAGAGGAGCGACCCTTTCCAATGTGTTGTTAGCAAGCTGCACAACCCACCACAACTCTTAATTCTCAAAAACCACAACAAAAACCACCGCCATTCCATGACGCATCCTGGCAAACTCGCCCCCTCATTCCACACCATCACATGGGAGTTCGCATTAATCGCTACATCGCATTTTGCAACCTACAAATGTCAAAAATCGACATACGCAAGAAGCTTAATCTTCATCAATGCTGTAAATTTCGTAGTCACTGAATCAAAAGGACATAGCATGAATTCATACCTGGTTGTACAGATGATAGAACATGCCAACCCAGAACAAGTCTGAGAAGAACTTCTGCATGCCAACCTTCGTAATGGCGTCCGAAAAACCAGAGTTCAAAAGTGCGGGGCCCTCAATCTGCAATAAAACAGACGACAATCCACTATCTTATAACCAGAACACCGGCACTCATTCCATCGCATTAACTTTCGTGTCAAACTTTCCAACCACAACTTAAACACCCCAAATATACATGCCCATCAGTTGCTCAAATGCGCATATGCATCGCGACCTAACCACTCCAGGTTTCCGATTCTCACAATGATCGCAGGCGGAATGCACAAAGCCAACGAGATGATCGAGATGTACGCGTACAGGTTCGTGCTGTCCATTCCCGTCTGCACATCACACACCACACAACCTTCATGTCAGACCCACTCCCACGCATTTCCCATTTCACCCTACCAACACCCCAACTACCACCCGACCTGCAATCCTTGTCCACCCTACTACCACGCTCATCACTATCCTCACCACCTCCACCATCGCACCATTTCTCCCACGACATCATCGCCACAAATTCTACCACATGGGACTTCGCCACTGTTCACGGGTGTGCATCTCAACTCAAACACCACCGCCTCCCCCCATTAACACATGCCTACAACTCTGCATGTTGCCACCCCCACCAATTCCTCAACCACACATCATCCTCATGTTCGTCACCCCCCGCTCACTTACCATGGCCTTCTTCGAGTAGATGTTCCTGTACGTGAACGCCACATTCGCCGTCATCGCGCTGATGAAACCCTTCCAGTTGAACGACAGCTCTGTCATCGACGCCATCGACACACCTGCCCATATACATCCCCACCAACCCATCATTACCATCAACATCTACCACCACACAACCACCCTCCTCAAACAACTGCACTCATCCGCTCACCATCTGTGCTTCAGCTACTCCATTACACAGTCCCACCTGCCTCCAAACATCAACACACTCAGGCTCGGGATTACTTACCGAGCACGATGGGTGTCAGCGACAACCACAGCGGCAGAGAGATCGACTGCCCCAGAACGAACTGCGACGCCGCGGCGCTGAAGAATGGCTCCAAAGCTGTCAACACAACGTCCGCACCTCTCAGCACCACAACCCACATACAACATCCTACCACCACCCTGCCTCAACTCCTACGCTGCGCCACACCACATATCCTGCCTTGCGCTTCTGCCATATTCGCCCGCACTCCCACCCGCTCCCCACCTCATTCTCCCCTCACTCACCGTTCACGTTCACCACCCTCACCTCTACCCTCCACTCGCAACACAAACTATCTCCACTTGCAACCAACTCGCACGTCTAAATACACGCGTCCACCATCCAACACTACCACCATCTGCATCCCTTTTGTGCTTTCTTACCCTTGATCGTGTGTGTGAACGACACTGCAACTGCGGCGAATGACACGTTCGTCATCACGTGACCCAGGGCATGACAGATAGACACCGGAATCAACATCAGAAACAGCTCCTTGTCAATGGGCTGCACCCACATCCACCAACATCCACAAACACCCACCATCGTTAGCACTCCCTCGCTCTCTCGGTCATCGCGTGCCCACAAGCTCCCTTCATCAATTAACCCACACCAGAGGGAGGCCACTGCACGTTATCATCATCAAAACTTCTGCACTGCACTTGTCACCTCAGCCCCACCACCTTGTACACATGACTTGCATACCGCATTGCATCCATATTCGACTCATTATCGACAACAACTTCACGTGAGCTCCGCTTTGCATGTTCACAAGTTCAAAGTCGATAATGCGCATTCTCAACTTACCGCCCGCTTTGGATATCCCAACATCCACGAAATCACACAGTAAGCAACGCCGACGGCCAAATGGATAGCGGAGACAAAGCTGCACGCAACCGCGACCAGTACTGTATCAGCCTTCAGCAATAAAATCACCCACTAAAAGTGTAAAGGCATCCGCTCAACAGCCAGCTCACCGAATCACCGATCTACTGCTTGTTAGAGACATGCACGAAGACAATCAAGCCAGTACAAACTTCGCCCAATGCTGCAACTGCTGAGATGAGATGCAGAGGTACTGAAGACTTACTAGGGGTAGGGAAAGTAGTTGTAGATCTTCTTGTTCATGATGTTGAAGATGACATTCAAGAAGTACCTAATATACAACAAGGATTTCAACTTAGTCGCCCTGAAACTCCTGACAGCCACAGAAAGCAGGGAAAGCACCTCATGATGCAGTATTCAGACATCGTAGCTGTTGAGACAGAATAGACGGTGCAATTGGCCAATAGTACTGCACACGAGTAGAATGTGTACCAGGCGAAGAAGAAAAATCCAGTGACCAAAGAGGGATTCTTGGCGAGAAAACCTTGAGCCTCTTCCGTTTTCTCCTTCGCAACCCTGCGCGATGGTTGTACAGCTTGTAAGAAGATGTTACTGGTTATTCATAAGGTTTGTCCGAATCATGATGCTAGGTAAAATGTTGTATTTGATTTTATGCTTTCATGCGCACAATACAACGATTAGTAAAGGAAAATCAGTAGGATCGTTTCAACTCCTAGTCAACAACAGCTTCAGCTTCTTAGGAAGCTCAGTCCAGTGTAAGCATTCTACTGCACATAGCACGGTCCTTAAGTTAGGTGTCATTTAAGAATTGTAATCACTGCCCGCTTCCTAAACATAATAGAGCATTTGCAAGTGTAGAAGTGGTCTAGATGAAGTTGACGAGATGCTAAATCGACTTCGTATAGTCCCCAGATCAAACGTGAATTACTGTATTTAGGGGTAGTAGTAGTACACGGACGCAAGTAAGTTGCATGCTTTCACCACTTTTAGTTGTTACACAATTTACACTGCTGGTGTTCGAGGTGTCATCGGAACTATATTTGCACGATCGAATGTGGGAACGCCGCATCGAGTCACAGTGAAAAACAGAACGTATTGTTCATGGAGACTCAAAACTTTGGAAGACCACTAGAGCAAGGACATTGACCACGGTGAAAGTGTGATGAAGATTGTTTACGAAAAAAAAAAATCTCCGCCAGACTTCACAGAAAAATGCACCTTAACGTTAATTGGTCATAGCTGGGTTCTAAGGTCTTAATGTTTCTGAGCACGTTCAAGACACTTCGTACTAATCTGGGTGCTAAAGAACATTAGGTTTCATTCGATCTCAGGCCTCGAGATTTTATGATGAGTGATTTCGACAAGTTAGGTTTCCTAATAGACCTTTACCTATATTCTCAAATGCACGACTAAATGGTCGCTTTAGCTTCATGAAACACTTTCCCATTCGACTCAAAATGAGCTATCGAAACATATCATTAGTTCGCACTGTACCAGGACAAGTTCACCTGGTTTCTGTAATAGTTAAAATTAAGAATCACCGACACTGCAGGTTGAGCAGGTTTACACTCTTCACTTTTAACTATCTCATAAGAATTTAACAACAAAACAAGGCAGTCTGATTCACAAACATGAAGTGACAAGTACACATTGGGCTATATCTTAATATTCCAATACAACTCCAAATAGAACGTTAAAACTCACTCTCCCGATTAGCTCCTCCCTACTTCCATACCAACTTTCAAAAACGGGGCCTGGACGAGAAGACAGACGGACTAACGAATCTTTATAAGACTAAAGGACGAACTTCACAGGACTTTCATGTGATCGATTCGAAAGTTCCTACAAAGTTTATCTTCAATACGATCGGCTCCACGAATAAAACAGATTTCTAATATCGATTAGCATACTTTAAATAATAATAGATTCTTAAAAAGGACTGCTAAAAACCCAAAAAACAGGACAGAATAAAAAAAACAAAACCCCACATCTTCATGTGCATAACCCCACATAACGCAAACCCGTATCCTCAAACTACAGCGACGAACACAACCCAGGCACAAACCAAAGAAGCGATCGATCAATCAATCAATCAACCAAGAATCAAATAAAAGCCACTCACTCAGGAACGTCATCGCCAGCAGCATCTGATGCACTCGCCATGCACACCGTCGACCCGACATTCTTCCTCACATTCACGGCCTGCACGTTCTTCAAACCCAGGCTCTGCAACAACGGGTTGAACTCCGACCCACGCGCAACCACAGGCTTCGCAAGAAACGACGATCGCAGAGCAGGCAACCGGGCACTGATCTGGTTGGGAGCTCGCCATGGCTGCAGCGGCCGGGAGACAGCAACAAGAGATCGGCTGGAAATTCTAACCCCGGAACCTTCAGAGGAGTTAGAAACGGACCGGAACCCAGCGGCATTGAAGCATGAGGCAAACGCAGAGCCGGCTAATGCTGCGGGAGCGGAGACAGCCATCGCAACTCGGGGTGTGAGACAGCAAGCGTGAGGTCCGAAAAATTTCAAACGCAAGCTAACGCTGCTGATGCTGCTGTCAGCACACTTGTGCTCTGGGGGCGTGGGGCTTCGAGCTGTGAAGGCTATGGCATCTTCGGCACGCTGTGTGCTGCCATCGGCCCCCACGACGCGTTCCGCCCCGTCTCACCCGTGCCCGGCCCGTGATTCCAACGGCCAGGACCGGGCAGCGCCCCTCCAACCCCTCGCCTGCCAAAGGCTGCCCCGGCACGTGTCACCTGGTGAATCGCTGTGACCCTTGCCCTCATGTATAGGCCACAATATCTTAAGCGTCTGTGCTCCCGCGATCCTATCTGTTCCCCTCGCTGGTTGTCTGTTCCCCACCTGGAAGAGCTTGGGAACATTTCCAACTTCCAACTTCCCTTGCTCCCGAACAGCATCGCTCCCATGCGTTCTCGATTCGTTACGCTCGCGGATGCTTTGTCTCGTTGTGGTAAGGGATCTAATTATTTTAGTTATTTAATTGTTATTTAGATCGAAAAAAACTGAGAGAAATATATGGTTGTGTGGACCCATGGATGCATGCTTGCAAGTGCCCCATCAACCCCTTTTTGCATTTTGACCAATTATGGGATGGGATTTGAGATCATGGGGTGTCCATTGAGAGAATGTGCCACTCTCGTGGTTCCCATTGATTTTCACTTTGATGGAGGCATAAATGTTTGTCTTTGTTTTCTTTTCTTTTCTTTTTCTTTTTTCATTTGTTGGTTTTGTTTTTTCTCTTTTCCATTATTTTTGTGTAATGTACCTAAAATGTTCATTTTGTTCCATTTTAAGAGGATAAGAATAAATAAATAGGAACTTAAGGGTGGGTTTATACCTTTGCCTTGGAGCATACAACTCAACTACATTGCTTTCACAATTAAATAAATAGGGCAATGGGCTTCATTGGGAAGTTTTTTTGTAGGCATTTATAAATATGTCTAACATAGAGAATTAGACATCAATTTTATTCTAATATCCATGTATATGATTTTTATTTCAGCTATAATTTTCAAAATTTTAAAGTTCCACTGCAATGGTGACACAAAGAATCTGTTCTTTATTTCTTTTTTCTTTTTTCTTTTTTTTTTCCAAATTTTATTTGAATGTATTTTAATGCTATTTATTTCATGCTTGATAACTATTTATTTAATTTATTCCAAAGTCTTATTGCTAATATACATGGAAAAATATTTGATTTCTTATAATAACATGCTGATTGAGGTTATTTTGTTAAATTTATTTGTTTTTTAAAAATTCGTTATTTGTAACATGTCTCTTTTACATAATTAAAAAAAACAAAAAAAAAAAACAAAAAAAAAAACAAAAACTATGATGGAAGCATAACTGCACTCAATATAAGAAATTTACTTTGATTTTTTTGAATCTTCTGAACATTTAAAATACACACAGAAATACTATTCAGAAGAAAATTCAATCTTATGACACATAAAGGTGATTTTATGATTTTATTTCATATTATGAATCTAATTTAATTTTGTCATTTTACAAGGAATAATGCATTCTATAAACAACTTTAAAGAACCAATATCTATAGTTCTATATGTACACAAACATGTGTTTTAAATTATCTGTATTTGTTACAAAACATTTATACACAAATGTTCATTTAAAAACTAACTTGTTCAATAAAATCCACAAGTAAAAATGAACGAGTAAATCATGATTCAAAATGTTTTGTTCACAGGATTGTAACAAGGAACTGGACACATTTTGTGTTGTTTCTTCTTCTTTTTAAAATTAAAAATTAAAAATCTTAAGATTCCTTAAAATAAGAAGGGATTTTTTTAAAAAAATATATTAAAAAATATATAGGTATTTTTTCTAGAAACTATATAATGCATATGGTATGAATTTTAAATTTAAAGTTAAATTAATGAAATTAATTTTGTGATACTCAAATAAACATGTATACAAAACAATTAAAAAAAAGTATGCTAGTTTTAAAAAAATTAAGAGAATTGTTATACCTTGTAATGATAAATACTAGTAATGAGTAGGACACAAAGATATTAAAAGAAAGTATACAATAAAATTCAGAAAAAACTTCAAAATTAACTCATTATATTTTTATCGATATTTTAAAATAGTATTTTAAAAATAAATTATACATATTTTCTGTTTCAAGATACTTTACTAATATGTTTTGACATTAAGTAACTTCCTACACCTCTACTATAAAGAGGAATAAATGAGGAAAATTAATCACAATTTTTGAGGTAATACATCTTTTTAAAATACAGGTCAAATTAGAAGATTTTTACATATACAATTTCTTTTGTGTAAAACATATAAGTTATACTTACTTCTTTTATTTTCAATTTTTTAGGGATGGAATTTAATTTTGTCTTAAAATAGTATTTAAAAATATTTCAAGGTAACAGAAACCATGTTAGAACATCCTTTTGATCTTTTTATGTTAGAACCCTTTTCAAAAACCTGTAATATAATTCTCTCTAGGAATAAGACCAACTGATATCTGATTAATTATCAGAAATTGATAATGATATATGCTGCACAAATTGAATAAATGGCTGTTTTGAGTCATTCTTATTTTTACTTCAATCAATTATTTGAAATATAACATTCCATATAAATTTGTTAATCTTACAGGATAATCCCTCTTTACATTGCATCAAAGATCTCTGGTATTGTCTAGTGTATGTATCTACTAGTTTTGGTACAAAACAACTTATTTGAAATTCGTTTAATTTACAGATTACAACATAAAATATTTTTTGCTTATGTTGTAGTATATCTATCAAGTATGTTTAATTTAAATATTTAAAATTATCAAAAATCATTATTGTATCAAGTTTCTTTTGGCATGATGCAAATAACTAGTTAAATAAACATAAAAATTGGTTATATATTTTTCAAATCAGAATTTGGTAAAGTAAAGACTACTGACATCTATTTAAAAAATCTTAGAAGTACCTTTGATCAAAATAATTATATATTTTTATGAATGTATGTATGTATAATTATATATATATATATATATATATATATATATATAATTTCATGGTTTAAAACACATGCGATGTCTTCAATTAAGATACTTGTTTTTAAAATATTCTTAAGATGACATAATGTTTGATCATGATTTATTTTTGTTGGAATTATATAAGAATAGTATCAGCAGTATTATAAATTATCCTATGTCATTACAAAAATTATACTTTCAAACATGTATAACATTTTTCACAAAAGAATAAAATGTATGATTTTAACATAATTTTGCAAAGACAATCATCACTTTAATTTAATAAGAAAATGTGTAATTATGACTAGTATATTTTTTCACATATTTACTATTAATAAAAAGTATGTAAATTTGAAGTTGTTTTTATTTATAATTTTTAATTGATATATACTAGGCTTTTGAATACTAAATCATATTCTGTATTAATATTAATATTTTATTTTAAAGTTATTTTATACTAACATATTTTTAATATATGATTTAATCTCAAAATAAATATGTTTTAATATTATATAAACTAGAATGTTAATTTAATTTTCTAAAATAATTTGCATAAAACCATTTTATATACATGAATATAAATAACTTTTTTTTAATCATAAAATTAAATGGATTGATTTAAGATTTTATTAGTTCTATTTTTATATTTATATTTTAACTAATATAAAAGATTATTAGTTAAATTTATTTAAAATATAGTTTTTGATTTTTTTAATAGTTAGCAAAGATTTAGAGAGGTAAAAATTTGATTATTTATAAGTTTTAATAAAAACAAGTTATTGCAAACAAATTTATCTTTATAGAAAGTATTATAATTATTTTATATATACATAATTATTTATTATATGAACTATATCAAAATTTAAAATTATGATTTAAACCATCATAATATATTTTTTCTAAATCACTTAATTCTATTAAAAATTATAGCTTTTATTTTTTATTTAAAGTTTTATAATAATAAAAATATTCATATCAATTTATAATTAATTAATATTAATATTGTAGATTTTATTAGATATATTTAATATTATTTTTAATTTTAAAGTTTAATTTATTATTATATATAAGAATATAATTATTCATAATTTATAATATATAAAATTCATTATTTAAAAAATAATTTGGTTTAAGTTTATATTACATTATCAAATATCTATAAATTTTATTATAATTATATCAATTGATTTTTTCATTTATATTACAAAATTGAATTTATTTTTGAATACTTTTAAAATATCTTAAAGTTATAATTTAGAATTTTTATTCTAAAACTCTCACATATTTATGTATTAAAATTATTTAATATTAATATTATAATAATAACTTTATAATAATAATAATAATTATTATTATTAATATATACTATTCAAGACATTACTTATATTAAATCTAAGATATTAAAAAAATATTCTATAGAATTTAAGAATAATTTATAAAATAATTGATTTTTTTTTAATTTTAATTTTTATTGATAATATTTTTAATTATATTTAGTTTAATCAAAATTTTAATATATATTTTGATTTTTGACTTGTATTTAATGATTTATAAATCTTTATAATTTAATGTTATAAATTGTTGAGTTTGATTATTTTTTAAAGAATTACAATAAAATTAAAGCTTCACTAATCAATAACAATTTACTATTAAGCTTCAATCACAATTTACTATTAAATGTCATTTGAAAACTATAACAGCCAAATTGTATTCAATGTCATTAGGACTCCTTTAAATCTTGTTATTTTCAAACTTTCTTGGTTGAAAAGGCATAATCCATCTATAGATTAGAGATTATAAAAAATAACATTTTCAATAGAAATCCTTGCAAAAAAACTTTATAAAAAGTCATGAGTTGTTAAGCCTTTATTTGTTGGAATAAGTGTTAAGACATACTTGTTAGAACCTTCTAGAACATTCTAGAAGTTTTCTAGAACTCTCTAGAACCTTCTAGAGCCTTCTAATATCTTCCTAGTTAGTAGAAGTTGCTTGAGAAGCTCCCTAGTTGGAAGAAGCTGCTTGAGAAGCTTCTTAGGTAGGATTATATATTGGAATCGAAGCTGAAGAGTTCTTCAGTCTCGACAACACATCCCTTGGAGCTCTAGCTCACCTCTTTAGTGTTGTTTTTGTACTCATTTGATTAATCCAGTTCCTGCCAGTTCTTCTTGAACTTCTTGTTTAGACTTCAAGTCTATAATTTGTATCCGTGACAGTTTGTCGAGACTACTCTCACCTTGGATATCAGAGTTAAATTCCTTCTTGTTGAAGTATGGATTATCCCTCTTCTTGAAGGTACACTAGTATTTTAGAGGTTGCGGATTACCCTCCTCTAAACTGATATCTTTTTTTGTCATAATATTGGAGTCTTATTCTTCTTGGAGAGAGTGGATTATCCCTCTTCTTGAAGGTCTTAAGGCGTTTTAGAGGTTGCGGAGTACCCTCTTCTAAACCAATATTTCCTCCTTGTATAAACAATTACTTTCTTTCTCTTAGAATGGTTGGAGGTCAAGACATTAATATGAGTGAAAGTTTGGAGTCCAAGATGGACGCCATTATGAATGCTCTTGCTACGTTATCACAGAGAACTACGGTGATGGAAGGAGTCTTTGCAAGACTTCATAATGATGGAGCATCCGGAATAGCACAATCTGGGCTTTATCAGCCTCGAGCTTCTGCACCAGAAGAAGCAGCTTTACTTGTGGTTCAACGAGAACCATTACTTCCACAACAAAAGGAATCTCAAATTAGCCTTCCAGACAAGTTTGATGGCACACGCTCCAAGTTTCGAGGTTTCATCAATCAAATCAAGTTAATAACAGCTCTACAATTCGAACATTATCCGACGGAGGAATCATGCATTGGATTGGTTGAAACTTTGCTTACGGGACAAGCTCTATCGTGGTTTGCTCCTCTATTTGAAAAAGGATCACCAATTTTGAACAACTTTGAGACTTTTTTGGAGGCATTTGTGGAAGCATTTGGTGAGCATGACAAGGCTCGGTGGGCTACAACAAAAATTTGATCACTACAACAAGGGACTCGCTCTGTATTAGTCTATGCATCGAATTTCAGGCAATTGGCATGCGACATCAATTGGGATGAAGAAGCATTGATGAGCCAATTCTATTGAGGTCTAAGGGACGATGTGAAGGATTTGTTATTATCTCTTACTGATCCAAAAACGCTCAATGAAGCCATTAGCCAAGCTGTAAAGTACGATAACCGCCTATTTCAACGTCGCCAGGACCAACGCTCCAGACAATATACAAGTCATTGCGGCACAATTATATTAGCAAGTAGCCTAAATTCACAAGCGGAGATAGAGGACATGCAGATTAATGCGGTACGTGTCAAATCCCTTACTCCAGAAGAAAAGAAGCAGCGTATGGAAAAAGGTTTGTACTTTTATTGCACTGGAGAAGGCCATAGAGTTGGAAACTGTCCGAAGAAGCAAAATAGACGCAGCATCAAGAATAGAGGTGTGTTTATTTAGGAAAACAAGGATGCCCAGCCACAATAGGAACTGTGCGGCTGGACAAATCAAAACCAGGTTCCTCTCTTTCTACTCAACCTGCCCATTGTTTTACAATTCCTTTGTCTTTTGGTCCTGAAAAACTAAAAACCTTAGCCTTATTAGATTTAGGAGCATCTGCTTGTTTCTTAGACCAAGAATTTGCTAAGTGTCACAAAATTCCCCTAGTACAAAAATTCAAATCTGTTCACGTAGAAGTAATAGATGGACGACCTTTATTATCTGGTAGTATCACCCATGAATCAGAACCTATAGAAGTGACGTTTAAAGACCACAGTAGTTATATTATTTTCAACATTATTAGCACCCTGTCAAATCCTATTATTCTTGGTCTTTCTTTGTTGGAAAAATATAATCCATCCATAGATTGGAGGTTGCGGAGGATAACATTTCCCATAGAACAACCTGAGGACAAGCCTGGAAGAAGACCCCAAACCAAAAAATCCTTGTTCATTGGAGCAAGAACGTTTGTAAGATCGTGCAAGGAAGGCACACCATTGGTCATTTATGCGGCTCCAACTAGTGGAGAGCAGATTTCAACAGCAGGAATATCGGAACAATACAAGGATTTTCAAGACGTGTTCCAAAAGAAGAATGCTGACATGCTACCAGAACATCGACCATATGATTGTGCCATAGAATTGCAAGAAAGAGCACAACCGCCTTTTGGCCCAATCTACAACCTATCGCAGATGAAGTTGGCTGAGTTGCAGAAATACATTGACGAGAACCTAGCCAAGAACTTCATTTGTCATTCAAAATCACCAACTGGGGCACCAATCTTATTTGTGAAGAAGAAGGATGGCTCACTACGGATGTGCATGGACTATCGAGGTCTCAATAAGGTGACAAAGAAGAATTGCTATCCATTACCTTTGATTTCTAGTCTTCTGGAACAACTTGGACATGCAAAGATCTTTACAAAGATTGATCTAAGGAGAGCTTACAACCTTGTGCGAATCAAAGAAGGAGACGAATGGAAGACAACTTTTCATACAAGGTATGGTCATTTTGAATATAATGTCATGCCATTTGGTCTTACCAATGCTCCGACGATTTTTCAATACATGATGAACGATATTTTTTGAGAATATCTAGACGATTTTGTTGTCATTTATCTAGATGATATCTTGATATTTTTTGAGAATGAAGAAAAGCATAAGAAGCACGTTTGTTTGGTACTCGAAAAACTACGCGAGTGAGGACTCTATGCCAAGTTGGAGAAGTGCTTATTTCACCAAACTGAGATGGATTTTTTAGGATTTGTTGCAACTACGGAAGGCTTGAAGATGGATCCCAAGAAGGTGGAAGCAATTGTGTCTTGAGAAGTTCCAAAGACGGTTACAGACGTACAATATTTTCTTGGCTTTGCTAACTTCTATCAGATCTTCATCAAGAATTATTCTCAAGTTGCTGTCCCATTCACTTGATTAACATGTAAAGATAAGTTGAAATGGGGACCTCTAGCAGAAAAAGCATTTCAAAATCTTAAAACGGCATTTATTACGGCTCCAATCTTGGTACACCCAAACTTTGCAAAGGCTTTCTATTTGGAAACCGATGCTTCGGATTTTGCTTTAGGAGCCATACTTTCACAGATGGGCATCGGCAATAAGCTTCATCCGGTTGCATTCTATTCACGAAAGTTTTCTGCAGCTGAGATCAACTACAAGATTCATGATAAGGAACTCCTTGCTATAGTGGATTCTTTCCAAGAGTGGCGTCACTTCCTCGAAGGAGCTGCGTATCCGGTGACCGTATATATGGATCATAAGAATCTGGAATATTTTATGTCTGTTTGGGTTCTAAACCGTCATCAAGCTTGATGGAATATGTCGCTATCTTGATTTGACTTCGTTATTACTTATCGGCCTGGAAAGCAGCAAGGACTATCCGATGCCTTATCAAGAAGATCATATCTTGCGTCAAAGATTGGAGAAGCAACGCTTGATCAACAGTGTACAACATTATTAAAGCCAGAGCAATTCAGGATTTGTGCTGCTGTGGTGCCAATTGATGCTGACTTCCTCAATCAGGTATGTGCTGCGACCATTAAAGATTCAATAGCCGTTGATATTAAGCAACGTATCAATGATGACAAGTTCAAGGTTGAAAGAGATCTCTTATACTTTGAGAAGCGGCTGTATATCCCAAAAGGACCAGTACGACTTTGAGTCCTTCAATCTCGTCATGACTTTCCAACTACGGGACATTTCGGATTCAACAAAACCTTGGAACTCATTTCCCGAGATTTCTGGTGGCCCCAAATGTGGAAGGATGTGAAAGATTTCGTCCTCTCTTGTGACATTTGTTCAAGATCCAAGAACCCTCGACATCGCCCTTATGGACTTCTACAACCATTGCCCATTCCGTGTCGTCCATGGTCTTCAGTTTCTATGGACTTTATTACAGATCTGCCGCGATCGAATTCATTTTACAGCATCTTTGTTGTGGTAGATCGACTTACAAAGATGGCACATTTATCCCTTGCAAGAGGACATCGTCAAGCGAAGATACAGCAAGGCTCTTCTTTGATAATGTGTATCGATATCATGATCTACTAGATGATATCGTGTCGGATCGAGGAATCCAATTTGTATCAAAGTTTTGGAGATCTTTTTTTAAGATATTGAAGGTAGACATCAAACTTTCTTCGGCATTCTATCTTCAAACTGACGGCCAAACGGAACGGGTGAATCAAGTTTTGGAATAGTATTTACGATGCAGCATCAACTATCAGCAAGATGATTGGATTGCATATCTACCACTAGCCGAGTTTGCATATAACAACACCCTTCATGGGTCGACTCAGAAAACACCATTCTTTTTCAACTATGGATACCATCCGAAGCTTGATCTATTGAGTCCATCACCGAATAATAATCCAACAGCTGAAGGATTGGTGCAGCAGCTATCGGAGCTTCAAACCACATTAAAGCTTCAATTGCAAATTGCCCAAGAGTCTTACAAAGCATCTGCGGATAAATTTCGAAATCAAGCATCTAATTTCAAAATTGGAGATAAAATATGGCTGCTTCGACGGAATATCAAGACCAAGTAGCCATGTGATAAGTTGGACTACCGGAGATTAGGACTATTTGTTATCCAGAAGCAGATCAATCATGTGGCATACCGCTTAGAGTTACCAGCTGCTATGAAGGTACACCCTGTCTTTTATGTTTCTCTGTTAGAGCCTTATCGAGAATCGTCTTTTCTTGGAAGAGTGCAATGTCCGCCACCTAGTATAGAAATTGAAAACAATGAAGAATATAAAGTGGAAAGGATACTAGATTCACGGCAAAGATGGAATAAATTAGAGTACTTTGTGCATTGGAGCGGCTACGATATTAATGAAAGAACATGGGAACTGGCCAAAAATCTTGCCAATGCATCTCAAAAGGTACGGGAATTCCATCGACGATATCCCAATAAACCAAAAGCTGGTCATTAACGAAGCATAAAGATGAAGCCTTCTCTAGAGAAATGAATAGAAAAGGGATCCAGGTCTCATCAAAACATAACTTGTTGTATTTCATAGTATCAAGATATCTAATATCAAGGTGTATTTAGATATGGCTAGTGAGAATGTAGATATTGTACTAGTAGTACCATCTCAACCGAGTAGCTCACGACGTCGACCTCGAGACAAAGAATTAGAAGAGCCAAGAAGACGTCGAAGAATACCAAACAGCAAGTCACTTGTAATTGTCTTTGAAGTGGAACCAGCTCATGTAAGTAGTGGCGAAGCGATATTTTCAAATCGTTTCCACAATGAAGATACAAAAGTTCAAGCATTGTCTCAAGTAGAAGGTATTGGTTATTATTGGTGGCTACAAGGATCCATGAATCATCTGCCTCGTGAACAACAGCTGGAATATATTACAGAGACTATGCTACAAATTTTTGATTTCCTATGTTTGTGAGTATACATCTCAAATGGCTTCTCGGAGACCTCGAAGCTAGAGGAGGAGGTGATGTCAAGGACATACTTGTTAGAACCTTCTAGAATATTCTAGAAGTTTCCTAGAACTCTCTAGAACCTTTCAGAGCCTTCTAATATCTTCCTAGTGTCAAGGACATACTTATTAGAACCTTCTAGAATATTCTAGAAGTTTCTTAGAACTCTCTAGAACCTTCTAAAGCCTTCTAATATCTTCCTAATTAATAGAAGTTGCTTGAGAAGCTCCCTAGTTGGAGGAAGCTGCTTGAGAAGCTTCCTAGGTAGGAATATATATTGGAGTCGAGGCTGAAGAGTTCTTCAATCTCGACAACACATCCCTTGGAGCTCTAGCTCACCTCTCTGGTGTTGTTTTTGTACTCATTTGATTAATCCAGTTCCTGCCAATTCTTCTTGAACTTCTTGTTTAGACTTCAAGTCTATATTCTGTGTCCGTGATATTAATCCAGTTCCTACCAGTTCTTCTTGAACTTCTTGTTTAGACTTCAAGTCTATAATTTGTGTCCGTGACAATAAGGATCTTTATGAGATTGACTAAAAAAAATATACCATTTATTATTTATACAACTTCAATTAAAAAAGATATGACTTCATTGGCATTTATTTCAAAGGAATATAGCAAATTTTAAGATATTTTCTAAAAAAAAAATGCTTATATATTACTAGAGCACCAACCATATAATTATACCATAAAGCTTCAGGAAAGAATGCAACCACTTTTTGGCCCAATCTATAACCTTTTTCAAAACAAGATTTCAATATTGAGGGATTATATTGATAAAAATCTTGCAAAGAACTTCATTAGAAATTAAAAGTCTTTAGCAAGTGCACTTATATTTTTGATGAAGAAAAATGATGGTTCCTTGTATATATGCATTGATTATTGGAAATTAAATAAGATAATTGTGAAGAATTGTTATCCACTACCATTAATCTTAAGACTTTTAAAACAACTTGGCCAAGCCAAGATCTATATTAAGATAGATCTTTGTAAAGTATATAACTTGATAGGGATCAAGAAAGGAAACAAATAAAAGACCACATTTGGAACAAAGTATGGACATTTTAAGTATAATGTCATGTTCTTTGGATTAACAAATGTACCCGCTATCTTTCAGCATTTAATGAATGACATCTTTTGAAAGTATCTAGATAAGTTTGTAATGGTCTATCTTGATGATATCTTGATCTGTTCAAAAAAATTGGAGGAACATGATGAGTATATAAAGTTGGTATTACAAAAGCTATTAGATGTAGGTCTAAATGCCAAGTTAGAAAAATATGTATTTTATCAATTAAAGATGGAATTTTTGGAATACATTATATCTACTAAAGATTTGATGATGAATCCTAAGAAGGTGGAGGTAATTATGTAGTGGGCTATTTTAAAGACTATAAGAGATATACAGTGCTTTCTTGGATTTGCCAACTTCTATCAAATCTTCATTAAAAATTACTTACAAATTGCTACCTCTCTTGTTCAATTGACATGCAAAGATAAGTTGGAATGGAGGTTTTAAGTAGAGAAGGCATTCCAAGATCTTAAGATAGCATTCACCATAGCTCCAATCTTAATACATTCAGATTTTATAAAGGTATTTTATATAGAGATCAATGCTTTGGATTTTGCATTAAAAGCCATATTTTTACAAATGAATATAAACAATAAATTCCATCATGTTGAATTTTATTCTCAAAAGTTTTTTATTACTAAAATTAATTATAAAATTTATAATAAAAAGCTTCTTATTACTGAAGATTTTTTAAAAAATAATAATATTTTTTTTCAAATGAGCAATACATTCTATAACTATATATATAGATCATAAGAACTTGAAATATTTTATATCAACTTAGATTTTTAATCATTGTAAAGCTCAATAAAATATATTATTATCTTGATTTAATTTTATTATTACTTATCAACCTAGGAAGCAACAAGGATTATTTGATGCTTTATCAAAGAGATTATATCTTGTACCAAAGACAAAAGAGGCAATGTTTGACCAATAATATACAACTTTGTTGAAGCCGGAGCAATTTTATTTTTAGGCCACTATTATATTGGCATCTATTGATTTTAGTTTTCTTAATAAAGTGAGTATTGCAACCACTAATGATACTTTGGCCCTTGATATCAAGTACCACTCTAATGAAAATACTAACAAGTTGAAGCTTGAGGAAGATTTTTTTATATTTAGAAGAATATTTGTATATTTCAAAAAGACCAACATGACTATGTATTCTTCAATTTCACCATGATTTTTTAGCTATTGGTTACTTTGAATTTAAAAAGACCTTAAAACTTATTTTTTGAGATTTTTAGTAGCCTCAAATGTAAAAGGTTGTGAAGATTTTTTTACTTTCTTGTGATATTTATTCAAGGTCTAAGAATCTTCAACGTCGCCCTTATAGGCTCTTACAGCTCTTATCTATTTTAAAATGGTCATGGTCTTCTATCTCAATAAATTTCATCATAGATCTATTGCCATATAATTCATTAGACAACATCTTTGTAGTGGTTGATTGACTTACAAAGATAGCTCATTTTATTCCTTATAAAAAGACTACTTCTAGTAAAGAAATGACAAGGCTCTTTTTTGACAATATATATCAATATCATGGCTTATCAAATGATATTGTATCCAATTGAGGATTCCAAAATATATCCAGGTTTTAAAACTATCTTTTTAAAATATTAGAGGTGGACATTAAACTTTCTTTGGCATTCCATCCTCAAATTATTGGCCAAATAGAATGAATTAATCAAATTTTGGAATAGTATTTATGATGCAATATCAACTATCAACAAGACGATTTGATCTTGTATCTACTATTAGTAAAATTTATATATAATAATATTGTTCATGCTTCAATTTAATAAACATTGTTTTATTCCAACTATAGATATCATCCAAAGCTTGATCTATGGAGTATGCCAAAGAATAACAATCTAATAGTTGAAGGATTTGTAAAGTAATACTAAACAACCTTGAAGCTTCAATTGCAAGTAGCTCAAATTATGCACAAGGTATCTATAAATAAATTAAAAAATCAACCACATATTTTTTTTATATTAGAGATAAATTATGGCTTCTTTGATGAAACATCAAAACTAAGCAGCCATGTAATAAGTTGGACTATTAGAGATTAGGACCATTTTTCATCTAAAAGCAAATTAATCTAATTGTATATCACTTGGAACTATTATCTTCAATGAAAGTACATTCAATTTTTTATGTCTTTTTTTTATAACTTTATAAAGAACTGCATATTTTGAAAAGAATATAACAATCACCAATTAGTATTGAAATCAAAAATCATGAAGAGTATAAGGTTGAAAAGATATTTAATTCATAGTAAAAGTGTTATAAATTAGAATATCTTGTTCATTGGCTCAATTATAATATCAATGAATGTATATGGGAATTGACCAAAAACCTTCCTAATACACGTCAAAAGATATATGAATTTCATTGACTCTATCTTCACAAACTCAAACGTGTTTGATGATTATTTCTTAGTGAAGATTGAATTAGAGGAATACCTATAAGAGGCAGAGAGTCAAACCGAAGCCTTCATCAATATGCAATCATCTATTTCAATGTAGAATAGAATTATAGAAGCAAGTTAGTTACCATATCAAACCTTCAAGTGTTGAGAGATTTAACAAAATAAGATTAAAAAGATTCACTTATTATGCAAGCTTTAAAAAAATTAGTGCAACTTTCACAACCTACGATTGAATAAAGCAAGAATGATACATTTTAGCTTCAATTGTGGTTAGCAACATAATTATGCAAGTCTTGATTCCAATATTTAAGCTTTAATAATATTACTTGAGCTTAAAAATGTCAATCTTGTCAAGCTTGAAATCTTGTTTGGAAGATGTTTTGAAGGCTGCAATGAAGATCAAATCTTTGGATAGAATGTTTCAACAACAAAGGTACTAGCTTAAGGTCATAGGCGATTTCTTCAAAGATTAGTAGAACCTATTATCCAATAACAAAGATTAAAATAAATAGCTTCATTGATATAGCATATTCTTAATTTTTTATATATGTTAGAAGATTTTCAAAGATATAAGCTCCTCTTAAAATTTTTTGCTAAAGAAGGAGGTGATATTAGGAACATATACTTTGGAAGTTCACAGAACCTTCTAGAACATTCTAAAGGTTTTACAATTAATAGAAGGAGCTCAAGAAGCTTCCTAATTAGTGGAAGTTGCTCAAGAAGCTTCCTAATGAGTAGAAGATATTCAAGAAGCTTCCTAAGTAGTGGAAGTTGCTCAAGAAGCTTCTTAATGAGTAGAAGGTACTCAAGAAGCTTCCTAATTAGTGGAAGTTATTCAAGAAGCTTCCTAGTTTGATGGAACCTGCTCAATTAGCTTCTTAGACATGGATATATATATTAGAGTCAAGGTTGAAGAGCTCTTTAGTCTTGACAACACATTTCTTAGAGTTCTAGCTCACCTTTCTTAGTGTTGTTCATATACTTATCTAGATAATTCAAGTCCTTATCAATTTTTTTTTGAAACCTCTTTCTAATTCAAGTCTCTTATTCCATATTCTCATATCCATAATAGTAGAAATAATCACTTTTAATTTTAATATATAAATTTATAAATCAATTAAGTAAGCTTAGATCTTTATAAATATAAATTTATTAGGAGTATATAATGTAGTACACATCAAATAAGAAGATTAATAGTAGATCATGTTTTAAAATAATTATAAATATTTAAAATACAACACCTTGTCTTTTAGAGTCAATATTTTTATATCTCATAATTTATTTTTTAATATTTAATAAAAAATATTAATTATAAATTTCTAGATTTTTTATGCTATATATTATTCAAATAACATTCTTATATTTTTAAGAAATATAAAAAAATATAATAAGCATATTTTATATAAATCAAAAAAATTAATAGATGTAAATTTATATACAAAGATAGAAAAAAGTATATATTCTATTCATTTCAAGTAAAACTTTTGAAATATATCATCTTACATAATAATCAAAAGGTACAAATTATCATGGATTGGCCTATATTTAGGACTATACAAGAAGTTTTATGCTTCTTAGAATTTGCTAAATATTATTAATATTCATTAAAAACTTTTCTTGAGTTGTTGCTCTTTTTATATAATTGAGATGTAAAGACCAATTAGAATAGAATAAAGATGTAAAATTAATATTTTAAGTTTTTAAAATATTATTCACTATAATGTATATTTTATATTTTTATATTATTTAAAATATAATTATTTTAAAAAAAATTAATAATTAAAATTTTATTAAAAATAAAATTAGTCAATTAATTTTATTTTATCAGTCTTTATTTTAAATTATGAATTAGATGGTGCTTCTAGTCTATTTATGATTTATTCAAATCATAATAATCTTTATTATTTTATAACACTATATCTTTAATTATTTTAAAGTATAATAGAATATACATTTTTTATAATTAATATTTATTAATATATATTTTTAAAGTAAAAATAAAAAATTAAATTTCTTTTGTTAATATTTTATATTATATTAAATATATATAATATAAATAATAATAATAATAAAATATTTAAAATTAAATAATTTATATCCATAAGCTTAAAAATTATTTTTTTCCATTGGTTTCAAAAATTTTCTATGAAATTTGTTGAAGTTCATCAATAAATCTTATTGCTTCAAAAACTTATTTTAAAAGTTTTATTTCACTAAGAAATCACTATGGAAGAGTCATACAACTTAGGTACTTGACTTCCTAATTTTGTGGTCTTTAAGAAGTTTCTATATGGCTTTATTATTAGCAAGTATATATGGATATAAGACTAAGATGATCTTTAATTTTTATCAACTCCTTTTTTATATTTTGATCTTTGTTTGAGATTTTATAGTATATTTTTATTTCAAAATAGCTACTATAGTATATTTTTATTTTAAAAATATTTATATATTTATTTATTTATTTCTTCTCTCTTAATTATATATAAGAATATTATCTTTTGAAAAATTATTGTAGTTCATATCTCTAACAACTATCACCTTGTAAATATTTAAAAAAATTATTACTTTTTTAATAATTATAATATTGTACCGAAGTCTTTAAGTTTTTATTTTTTATAAAAATATTTTCTAAAATTTTATTATCGTTAATATTAATTGTTTGATTTGTAAATCATGTATTAACAAAAATGGTTTAAAAAAACTAAATATGGCTATTAAAAAGATATGTAAGTAAATATTTATAGCTAATAACTATTTTAATTATTTTAATTATTTTTTTGGTATTATTTCAACTACCAAAAAGATATTATGTTTTATATTTTATTACCATTTTTTTTAAAATTAAAATTTTAAAAAAATTATAAAAAGTTAACCATTAATATTTAAAATATTTATATTTATTTTAATACTTTTAAAAAACTCACAAAATAAAAATGAAAGTTGATTTGTTTAGATTTATAATAAATAAAAGTATAAATTGGTTCATTTTCTCACTTTATACTATCTCTAAAAGCCAAGGCTTCCAAAGGAGACTTTTTCTTTGTTAAGTAGGAGACCATTGTAAGATTTTTGTATCATGACTTTGCAAAATGGACTTCTAAGTATAGACCCCTCCCTTCCAAAAAAAAACTACCTTGAAAATAAAAATTGTACCCAAACCTGATGTTTAATTAATTTGTAACGCCCTCGTTAACTCGATTGCCGGCACCAAGATGGAACAAGGCCATGGAACTGACAGAGGGCGCAGGCATTAGAAAGGCGTCACTCCGCTGATTCAGCACCCGCCTTTCACTTGGAACGAAGTCAGTTGAAATGGGATCTAACCGTCGGTCGACACATCCAACTATTGGTGCCACCGTGACAGCCGTCCTAGTCAGCTCGAGACTTCAGCCGAACTTTCAAAACGCATATCCCCGCCTCGTTTCGAATCCGAACAGCGCCACCTCGCTCCTCCTCCCCGTCCTCCTCCGTGCTCGATCATTCTGGCGTCGTCACGGTTTCAATTTGCCGCATCGCTTCACGGCGCCACTTCTTCCCGCCAATTTGCATTAAAATTTGAAAAGTGCGCGGCGCTGGCAATAAACTCAATCTCGTTCTGGAGCTCCACTTGCAGTGGCGGTGAATCTCTGAAATCCGAGGACGTTTCTGGCAGTCTGTCTGATTCCCGAGTCATGGATATTGTTCTACAACTACGAGTTCGTGTGTTTGGGAGGAGATTTGAAGAGTGATGATCTTCATCTTCAGGCGAATTACGGTCTGATGGGAAAACATCAGGACACCGCTTGAAGCTCAGCGACTTTGATCAACCGTATCCATTGAAAGGCTTACCATGGCTGCACCGGAGGTTATTCATCCCTGCCCAACTTCTACATACTATGAATGTTAATTTCGGGAACATGCAATGCAGAGCTGGTCGTGGCAAGTGCCTCATCGTGTTACTGTGTTGACCCGGTGGTTGCTTGGCTTCGGGGAGTGTATTCTGTGTTAAGTTCATGATTCCATGGAGATGTATACAAGGCTAGCTCAATTCCCTCCATGGAGAGATGCACTCTGCTATTGTACCGATGAGGGTATCTTGCTGTCAAATTCTGAGTAACCATGGCTATTGTGGTGCACTCGATTCTTTGCCGTTCACATCTTCCGGTCGATGAGTTCTTAGCTTCCAGATTCCAGTCAATTGTGAGTAAATCTTTTTTGGGGGTAGACTCTAAATCGATGACATCGATCAGGAACGAACGATGATGTCTGCCCTTCAATCCTTGACAGCGGCGATACACTTGGTGGTTCGAAATTATGTCTTTGAGTTTTTGCCTCTGTTGCTTGAAGTTAAATACGACGAATAAGGGAGATGAGTTAACATCCACTGAGAGTGTGTCTCAGTCAATAATATTTTGAGAATTGTCGTTTTTCCAAAGAATTTGACTCATCATGGGCGTCTTCGATAAAAGGTGATGCAGTGGTTGTCGGAGGCTGCGTGTCTCGCTCTGAATTCAATTAAGGAGACTTCATAGGGAGGCTTTTATCCAATCTTCCGCTGATACCTCACACAATTCTGGTACTTGTGTGGAATTAAACCCAAGTAATCTCTGTTTTCTTTGCCAGCAGGAGGCCATAAACGTAGAGGAAAAGTGTAAAGAACAAGCCGAGGAGATTTCAAAATTAAGGTACTGTTCATTCATGATGGTTGGAACAGAAATATGGACCTGAGCACACGGCACAGGATGTCATGTTCTTCGCTATTTAACCATTGATTGTCCACATATTGATGTGGTGCAGTCTTGCAAAGTGAAATAATCAAATACATGCAGGGAGGTGTTGGCCATTATCGGAAGCGGAGATGGAGATCTTCGTGAAGCAAAGATTCTTGAGTTGTTTAAAAAGGTTTATACCCCAACATCTTGATTTGCACTAAAGATTCCTATTCGACAACCCAACGACGTGTACATAGCATCTTAATTCTGTAAAGCTTGCCCGGATATTTGTCTATCAAACTCTTAACAGTTGCTGTTTAATTCGTTTATCAAAGGCTTTGTGACCAAAGAGCAAGCTAAAAGGCGAATTCATTTCACAGGAAAGGTTTGAACACATAACCAGGTATTTGTATCAGCTGAAATTTGAGACGGTTGTATGGCTTGACAGAATCGACTGCTGAACTTGCAATTGGAAAGGGAAAGAACTCGAAATAATAATACACGGAAGGCCATGGCGGTCATGCAACAAGAGGTTAGAATTCTCTATGCGCATCCTATACGTGCTCGGCCGTAACCTATTAATCACACGCAGTGTATACAGCGTGCGGTTCAATTGCAAAGTTCATAAGAACATCACACGCTTCCTGAGTGATGGGATTGCTCGTGGTGTCCAGATGCTCAACGTGCAGGCTGCAAAGCCCCCCGAAAGTTCAATAAAAGAAAGCACAGACTACTGGGAGGACAAGTTTCACAGGGTGAGATGACACATGTATGTTGTAGAAACCTGGCAGGTATGCCACACGTTGATCTACATGTGCATAAGTAGGGAATTACTGTTGATTTCTTCACAAACTATGAAAAACCCAGTGTTTAAGAGTTGTGAAGATAGACCATCAATCAACAGCTATGTTGTATATGGTTGCTAGAAACTTCAGCCAGTACAGCATGCTCAGCCAGAGCTGATAGAGAGAGCTAGATCTAAAAAGACTTTGAAAATTCCGATGTCAATGAAGGAAAGGTGCATGGTGGGAGGATCAGGCGAAACATAAACTTGAAATTATACAAGCAAACGAGTCCATTCTAGAAAAGCAGGTTCAGAGGTTGCATCACATCCTTCAACGGGAAGTTGGAGAGCATATCCCTCCAGCAAAGGTGCATATTCTATTCCTTTCTCATTATTCGCGTGAAGAACAAAAATTCAAAGGTGGGTAAAACTTACCTCTCAGAAAAAATCTATCTCATTAAATCACTTTCACATTTGTGCATGTGTCTGTCTTCTGCAAGCACGCAGCTGGGTATGTCTATTCTTTGAAGTTTGCAATTTTTAACTAAGTATTTTAAACCATGGGCAAAATATTTATCTTTTAAACATAAATCTCTGTGACTTTGAAATCTACTGAGATTCACATCTAGAAAATCTTTGGAGTTAAAAATGAGAAAATAGCTTAGTTGCATTGTTCTAAGATATGACATAAATGCAAAAGAAATACCTTTAACTAGCTTGTTTTCAATTAGTTGTAAAAGGGGTTGTCCATATTTTATGAGCATCAACCGATCTTATTTGATTTAGGATAACATTTTAAGGGATAATATTATCCAAACTTGATAATTATTAGTGTGATTTTTTCCAAATACAACGAAAGTGAAACTTTATAAATATAAATTTTAAAAATAATTTTTAACGAGTGTTTGATATTTAAGCTTTATTTCAAGTGTCTTTGTGGCAAAATCTTGAAAACTTACTCCCTGTAGCTTGAGAGATTACAGTTTCTAATAATATTTTAACTTATAATACGCCATTTATTTCTTAAAAATTTTTAAGATAGTAATAATTTACATATCTGGTCATTCTTTTGTACACATCAATAACACATAAATATTTTTTATTTTTTATTTTTAAAGATAGAGCATTAATTTACATATATTCTTTGATGTTTTACATCAAAAGGTTATTGATATAAAAATAACTATTATTATATTTATTCCAAATTATATACATTTGTGCAGGTTGTAGGAGAAGGCTCTGGTTGGGTAGGACGAAGTGAGCTCATTTCTAAACTGAAGGTAGAGTTTTTTTATTTCTTAAATGTTATTTTTTAAATGACTAATTTGAAGTATATACACATACATATACATGCATATTCTTATTTCATTAATATTATTTTGATGCTGTTCATAGTTTTAGAGATGAAATCAGATTTTAAATTGTTCACCATGTTTGTAGCAATGTATCATGAATGTGACAACATTATTGTTATTATTATTATTATTATTATTATTATGTGATCATTAGTTTATTTAGTCAGAACAATTAATTCAACTCAAAATGTACATGTGATGGTATAGGGCAAGGTTGAAGAGCTAAAGGCTCAGGTGAAAATACTGCAGCCTGCTCCCCTTGAAGGGTATACAACAATCCAAAATGATGAGGGCCACACTGTTGAAATTCTGCATAGGAATGAATTAGAACGCTTGGATGGAGAAAGGCGCCTACAGTATGACAAGTTGATCCATGATTTTTTGGTATAGCTATCTGATTGAGAATTTTTCTGTCTTGTACATTATCTTCTGACTGCTAAGTTCACAAATGTCACTTTTGAAGTTGGTGAATCAACCTTACAATGTCAATATTTTGTTTTCTTACAGACCCTTAGAGCTTCTTGGGGCATGCAAAAAAAAAGACTAGATGGAGTAATAGCAAGACGAAATATCTTAGAAAAAGAGGTATAATGAGATCTTGATTTTTTTTGGTCTTAGCTTCCATATGAAAACAATTAAGATTCTTAAGTTTTTAATTTTGAACTTCACAAACAAGTAAAGTGAAACACTACTAAGTTCATCATGTCTTGCCACTCTACTGACATGTATGCTGAGTACACTTGAACAGTTAACATCAGCCAAATCAAAATTACAAATACTATTGACTAAAAGCATCAATGATGATATGTTAATTCAAGCTCTTACAATTGAACTTGCTGCAGCAAAACAGGTAATCTTATTCAAGTTGCATACCATTATCAAATTGTTACAGTTTATAGTATCTACAAGGAATAACCTGCAATGTCCTGGAGACAATGTGGAATTGTAGTTTGCCCATACCGAAAGGTGCATACTTTGGATTGTAAGCTCATTTGATCATGCCTGAACTACACTGCCCCATTTGATTAGTAATAAATTGTGGAAAATGTAGGCAAATGGACCACCATTTCCCAAGCCAGGAGGACCATTACAATTGGATCATCATGCTCGTTGCCACAAGCTTGCAGCCTCTTTCCATGACTTGAAGAACCAGTGCCACATACAGGTCAATTCTTCATTCATATGTACACTCTTACATTATGTTTCATATATCATCTTTGATAAAAATAAAACAATAATGAGGAAGAAAGAAAGAAAAGTTGGAGTATGTTATTGGTTATACATCATCCTAATTGTAAACTGAGTTTGCCTCTACCCACAGGAAATTTGTCTGAAAAATCAAGAAGAAATCATTCAAACATTCCAAGATACCATTGAGGACCCCAGCTGTGATGGTATATTATTTTCAAATCAATTTGATTTTTCAATATTAAATTGGTGTGCCAAAATGACACTGAGACTGGGACCAAGGGATGAACACAATCCCATGGAATTTCATCTGCCCTGCCCATTGTCTCAAAAGCAATGGGTGAACAGCCTAATATTTTGACATAACTCAAACACCATCACTAGAAGAGAAGAGCGTCACCGGTGATAACCAAAGTGACGTAAAAATGTGTTAAAATGTGTTAAATTGTGTTAAATCTTGTTTCAAACTTTTTTGATTTAACACATTTTAACACATTTGTATGTCACCTTGGTTATCACTGGTGATGCTCTTCTCTTCTAGGGCATGGAATCTGAGTAGGGTGGCAAGTGAAAGGTTGTAGGAGTAGGGGTTTTGGGATCCATTCCCAAAGTTGAGAAGGGTGGTGGGTGTACACCCCACACTTGACAGCAGGGTCAATTTTCTACTTATTTTTGGAAGTTTAGCTCCCCCCTTGAGGCTGGGCACACTCAAAACTTTCAAACCTGCCCGAAATGGCATATGGATGAACTCCAATTTCAAATATTCATCTTTGTTTGGTTCCAGCATGGGAGTTGTTTGCCCTAGGCCAATATTAAATTGGGGGATGGCTCTCATAAACAAATTCTAAATCAATCAACACACAAGTAGGTAATTGTAGTGGGATATGCTAATATATTTTTTCAATGTCATTTGACTCATTGTTGGTGGCTACTGTTGTACAGATTGGTGTACAGCTGAACTGTATCTAGAATCACACCAATCTGAGGCAGTTTTTGTACCAAACGAAGATCAACATTTTAACAATGATGGGGTTACAGATCCCCCATGCTCATCAGAAACCTTGTGTGAGCAATTTGAGTAAGTATATGTTGCATTAGGTCTTTTGTTAACTTGAAGATGTTAGTATATGTGAGGAAATTTCGCTCTGAGGCAATCAGCTCAAATGACACAAAATTAAAATGTAGTCCTTGTTGCTTTAATAATTTTCAATTTTAAAAAATGTGCTTATACATTGTAAAGTGAATAAAATTGTGTAAATATGACCAATGTAAGCATTTAAAATGCAATCAAAATTGAATCAAATCTATTATCTCATAACCTCAAATATTATTTTAAGCACATTATTGCTTATATTGTGGATCATACGACAAAAATAAGTTTCTATACTGTTTTATACAACCATTTAAAAATATATAAAAATACAAACACAAAATCACATGAGAAAGCAATAATACAGAAATGAGAACGAACTACAATATACGTTTATCAGGAAGTGTTTGTTTTAAGGAAACACTTGAGGATTACCAAATCAAAAGCACACACATTTTGCTCTGATGGCAAAGTGCTACTTAAATACCGCATCGGGGGTGCGACGACCCATCGGTAGTGCACAATCAAGTCACAGTAGTAGACCTGTGATATCAAGGACACAATTGGTATCAATCTCTGTGTGGGTAGATTCTTCGACGGGGTCATCTTTTGTTTATGGTCGGATGCGGTTCTGGAGCTGTTTACAACGTGGTGCACGCTGCTACTTCCAGAGCTGACACCAGGCGGAGATATTCACGGAAGGTGCAAGAGCTGGGATTCTGGCGCGGAGACAGCCACTCGCGACAGCCACGCGTTTTCAGGGCAATGCAGTGGATGTCTCCGTCGAATTTTCATTCGTATCATGGATGTTGACCACCAACCAGTCTCCTTCTCATCCTCGGCATGACCAGAGCCAAGCACACACAACCTCGCCTGGCGTGGCCTCACCTCGCACACAGTTTCTTGCCTCGCGCTCGTTGAAAGCTGCGTGTCTTCTCGTTTCCACGCATACGTACATGCTGTGTCGTTGCTCTCTTTGGTGCAAGTAGCGCCGTCGCTAGAGTAGGTGATAGAGATTTCTGTGCTCCGCGTGCTTCTTCAGAAAGGAGCTAGTTATCTAAACTCACTCGGATCAAAGAGTGGTCTGCTGAAGGTGTGGTGGATTGCAGCGTGAGTGCAAGTATTTGAGGTTAGTATCCTCAAATATCTTGCAAGCTTAATATCTATGGAGAAGCTAAATATGCACGAATTTAAGGCTTTAAAAGAGTTTCCTAATGGATTAGAAAATCTCATTGTATTGGAAGAATTAAATTTTACAAAGTGTATGAAATTGAAAAAGTTGCTTGAAGGATTTAGAAAGTTGACATATTTGAAGAAGCTATATATATGAAAATATGAGGCTTTGGAAGTTGCAATGAGTTTTCAAGTAAATTAGAAAATCTCATTGCATTCGAAGTTAAATTTATTATAATGCAAAAAATTGAAGAAGTTGTTGGAAAGGTTTAAAAAGTTGATATGTTTGAAGAAACTATACTTATAAGAATGTAGGGCTTTGGAAGAATTTTCAAGTAGATTAGAGAATCTCATTGTATTAAGAGAATTAAATTTTGCAAAATATAAGAAATTGAAGAAGTTGCCAAAAGGATTTGGAAAGTTGACATGTTTGAAGAAGCTAAGCATGTGGGAATGTGAGGCTTTGGAAGAGTTTTTAAGTAGATTAGAGAATCTCATTGCATTGGAAGTATTAGATTTTTGATAATGTAAGAAATTGAAGAAGTTGCTAGAAAGGCTTGAAAAATTGACATATTTGAAGAAGTTATACATGTAAAAATATGAGGCTTTAGAAAAATTTCTAAATAGATTAGATAAGCTTGTTGTATTGGATGAATTAAAATTTATAAAATATAGCAATTTTAAGAAGATTACTTAGGGTTTAAAACCTAAACTTGTTTAAATAAATTAAATACTTAAAAATGTAAGATTTTAGAAGAATTTTAGTTCAATTTAGGATTTAGGATTTAAAATTTAGGATATTAGGAGATTTAGGATTTAGAACTTAGGATTTTAAGATTTAAGATTGAAAATTCAAGATTTTAGGATATAAGATATAAGATTTAAAGTTTTAGAATTTAGGATTATATAGATGTGTCCAATTTTTTGACATCTTTATTTTTCAACTTCAATTTAATTTTTTCTCTTATTTTTAAGGATCTATGATTTTAATATTGTAAATAACTTTTTCTATAAGTTCTTAATTTATAAGATATAGTGTCATAGACACAGAATATAGACTGAAAGTCTAAACAAGAAGTTCAAGAAGAATTGGCAAAAATTAGATTAATTAGATGAGTACAAGAACAACACCAGAGAGGTGAGCTAGAGCTCCAAGAGATGTGTTGTCGAGACTGAAGAACTCTTCAACCTCGACTCCAATATATATTCCTACCTAGGAAGCTTTTTAAGCAACTTCTTCCAACTAGGGAGCTTCTCAAGCAACTTCCTACAACGAGGAATCTTCTCAAGCAACTTCCTCCAATTAAGGAGCTTCTCAAGCAACTTCCACCAACTAGGAAGCTTCTCAAATAATTTCTACCAACTAAGAAGATATTAGAAGATTCTGGGAGGTTCTAGAAAGTTCTAAGAACCTTTTAGAATATTCTAGAAGATTCTAATAAGTATGTCCTTGACATCACCTCCTCTTCTAACTTCGAGGTCTTCGAGAAGCTATTTGAGACGTATGCTCATAAACGTATGCTCATAAACGTACCTTCATGAGTTGGTTCAGCTTCAAAGACAATCACGAGTGACCTACTACTTGGTATTCTTCAACGTCTTCTTGGTTCTTCCAATTCTTCACCTTGAGGTCAACGCCGTGAGCTACTTGATTGAGATGGCATCACTAGTGTAGTATCCTCATTCCCACTAGCCATATTTAAATATACTATGAGATTATATATCTTAGAACTACAAGAAAGAAAAATGCAACAAGTTATATTTTAATAAGATGTGGATCTTACTTATTTATTCTTTTAAAGAAGGCTTTATCTTCACGTTTCATCAATGGTCAACTTTTGGTTTATCAAATTATCATCGATGAAATTCCTGTACTTTTTGCAGCGCATTTGTTATATTTTTTGTTGGCTCCCAAGTCTGCTCGTTTACATCATAGCCACACCATTGAATTAAATATTCTAATTTTTTTCATCTCTGTCGCCAATCAAAGACTTGTTCCACCTCATATTCTATGTGGTCCTCGATTTCAATATAAGGTGGTGGTGGCTATATCCGTCCTAGTAAAGTTGATTCGCTATAAGCTTCTAGAAGAGAAACATGAAAGATTGGATGTACCTTCATGGATGTGGATAGTTTCAGCGGATAAGCCACCGGATTGATTTGCTCTTGTAGTACAAAATGGTCCCAACCTCTTATAATCCAACTTATTGTAAGGTTGAGTGATCTTAATGTTTCATCGTAAGAGCCAAACCTTATCTCTAATTTGAAAAGCAAGGGAATCCTTCCAAAATTTGTCTACAGAAGCTTTGTACGAGTCTTGAGCTACCTTTAACTGAAGCTTCAAGGTGGTCTGGATCTCCATTAAATGCTTTGTAAGATCTTCAGCTCCTGGATTCTCATCTTTGGATTTATCCAACAAATCAAATTTTGGATGATACCCAAAATTTATAAAGAAAGATGTTTATTGGATTGAGACATGGACCAAATTGTTGTACACAAATTCCGCCAATGGTAGATATGTAGTCCAATTATCTTATTAATAGTTGATTGCACATCATAGATATTGCTCCAAGACTTAGTTGACTTTCTCTATTTGACCATTGATTTGAAGATGGAAGGTAGAAGAAAGTTTGATATCTATCCTCAATATGTCAAAAAGCGACCTCCAAAACTTCGATATAAATTGAGACCCTCGGTCTGATATAATGTCATCTGGTAAGCCATGATACCGATATATATTGTCAATAAACAATCATGTTGTTTTTTCACGAAAAGTTATCTTTCTGCATAGAAAAAAATATGTCATCTTTGTAAATCGATCTACTACCATGTTGTCGGATAGAAAGAAATTGCCTTGGAAAAACGCCGGATTCCTAGCTGCTACTAGAACTAGCAAGGAACATGAGAGGAAGCCGTGTAAGTATCTTCTATACTTGCACAATATTTGTTCAAGCTTTTAAATTATACTTGTATTATATTTGTACAAGACTTGTATAAATATAAAGTATAAATCCTTGAATAATACTTGTATAAATACTTATATAATACTTATATAAATACTTATATAAAATAGTATAAAATCCTTGGTATAATACTTATACAAATACTTGTACAAATATTATATATAATACTTATAAAATATTTATATAAATACTTGATATAAATACAAGTATATATATTTATATAAAAGGTATAAGCAAAGTGTATATATATTCAAATACACCTCAAAATACAACCGCATATGAGGAATACAAGTTATACAATAAGCTGAAACTAAATAAATCACTAAAAATTCATCCAAAAGTTGAATCAAGTGTGCTTATAGCCTATGGAAAGCCAATGATCCATTGTAAAACATATCAAAATTTCACAAATAGATAACTTACCGTTTAAAAGTTATGGCTAAAAGAAATAGGCACCAAAATTTCCCAACAAATACAAAGGCAGCAAAGCTCCTCTTCACTTCAGCCTTTGTTGTGATTACTTTCCTTCTCCAAATTGAGCATACAATAGCTTTTTAGAAAGCTCACTCCATCATCTAATTTTTTCTAAAATTTCGCATGCATGCCTCTCAAACTCCAGATTTTATAGCTAGTTGACTCTACTCTTTAAACCATAGCAATAATTTGCCCTCTTGACACTTCATGACTCATAAAATTTTTATTAAAGCTTCAAATGTATTGATTTTTGTTTTCATGGAAAGCTTACATAAGCTACTATAAGCATCTAAAATATCAAAAAGATTGAAGACATTTTCCGACTTGGGTGGTTGAACAAAGTCTCTGCCCCTCTTCGTCGGGTGGCAGCAAACCCTTTCCCACTCTCAAGCTTATAACTTTTGCTCTCCAACTCCAAATGCTACAAGAGATGTCTTGATAGAAAGCTAGCACAATTTCCACACTCTTAATAAGTTTCACTAAGAAAGAATCGAAATCAAACTTGCAATGGCAGATCAAAGTTTCTGCCGTCACTTTTCAATAGCAGTAGACCTCACTCTACTAAAACAAGCATAACTTTTTGTTCCCAACTCCAATACAAGAAAGTAAGTAGGTTCTAGAATCCTCACAACTTGAAGAATACACCCACCAATTTTTATTACAAACGCATCTATCTCCTTGGAGCTATCTTTCTCAAACATTCACCACTCAAAAACTGCCCAAACCCTAGGTCTAGCAAGATGAGTATATCTCCCTTTCTTTCCATATTAGACTATGACACGCCCACAAGGGCAGCCAAGTCCTATTGGATAGGCCCTATTCACCCCATGTTATTCTGTCTTACACCTCACAAGGTCCATTCTACCTCAAAAGTCAACAAGAAAGATAAAACAACCTTTACCTTTTTTCTAATTACAAAAGAGTCTATTTTAGGATATAAGTAAGATAGGAACAAAAAAAATAGCCATCTTAATTCACTAACTAAGTGGCTATAATAAATCCTCTCCTTATAATATCTTCTAAAATAACCTCTAGCAGTCACACATGTAATAATAATAGATATAAGATATATAATATTTTTATACATTGCACGTAAATGCAGTATGACAACGTAGATAGCATCAAATGTTGTAGAAGGTGGCAAATCTATAATGAAGTCCATAGATATTGAAGACCACGATTGCTTTGTAATTGGAAGAGGTTGTAAAAGTCCGTAAGGGCAATGTCGAGGATTCTTTGATCTTGAACAAAGGTCACATGATAGCACAAAGTTTTTCACTACCTTCTATATTTGGAGCCACCAAAAGTCTTGAGAAATAAGCTCCATTATTTTGTTGAATCCGAAGTGATTTGCAGTCGGAAAGTCATGTCAATATTGAAGAATACGAAGTCGAATTGATCCTTCTAGAATGTATAGTCGATCTTCAAAATATAATAATCCATCCTCAATCTTAAACTTTTCTTTGTTAAAGCACTGCTTCACATCCAAGACTAATGAGTCCACAGCTGATGCTCTACGAACTTGTTCTAAAAAATCAGCATCAATTGATATAATCATGGAGGTGGTGCAGAGGCAAAACCGTTCTGGTTGTAGCAAAGTTATACACTGTTGATCAAATGTTGCATCTCCAGCCTTGGATGCTAGATATGATCTCTTTAATAACGCATCCAATAATCCTTACTGCCTTCCTAGCCGATATGTGATAATGAAGTCGAATTGGGATTATGACATGTTCCACTGAGCTTGGCGATAATTCAAAACTCATCCTGTTGTGAAATATTCTAAATTCTTGTGATCTACATATATAGTCTCCGGATGTGCAACACCCTCTAATAAATGACACCACTCTTGGAAAGAATCAACTATTGCAAGCAACTCCTTATCATGAATTTTATAGTTAATTTTTGCTGCCAAAAACTTTCTTGACTAGAACGCAACTGGGTGAAGTTTATCATCCTTCTCCATCTATGATAATACAGCTCCTAGCGCAAAGTTAGAAGCATTTGTTTTCAAATAGATGGCCTTTGTAAAGTCGAGATGTACCAAGATAGGAGCTGTTGTAAACACTGACTTTAACTCTTGAAAAGCCTCTTGTTCTCGGGTACTCTACTCAAGTTTGTCCTTTGATGTCAACCGCATTAATGGGGTTGTGATTTGTGAATAATTCTTGATAAAAATGCGATAGAAGTTGACAAATCGAAGAAAACATTGCACATCCCGTACCGTCTTTGGTACTGTCTAATCCGTTATTCCTTGAACCTTCTTCTGATCCATCAACAATCCTTTGTCCAAAATAATATAACCAAGAAATTCCACCTTGGGTTGATGGAATACATATTTCTCTAATTTGGCGTATAATCCCACATCCCGAAGTTTTTGTAACATCAACTTCACATGATCGTCATGTTCTTGAATATTCTTAGAATAGATCAAAATATCATTGAGGTAATAAACAACAAATTTGTCCAAATACTCTTGGAAAATATAATTCATTAAATATTAAAATATAACTGGTGCATTAGTAAATCCGAACGACATGATATTATATTGAAAATATCCATACCTCGTTCAAAACGTTGTCTTCCATTCATCTCCCACCTTTACTTATACAAGATTGTAAGCTCCATGAAGATCTATCTTGGTGTATATTTTAGCTTCACCAAGTTGCTCCAAGAGTCTGGATATTAATAGTAATGGATATCGATTCTTCACAGTGATCTTGTTCAAGCCTTGATAATCTATGCCCATTTGTAATGAGCCATCTTTCTTCTTCACAAAGACATCTTTGAATTCTTCATATTGCTCCGGAATAACCAAAGTCGGAGTTGCATCTTCTTGAGCTGGCATTGCGAAGATGACAAGAGGTATATTATGCTTGGCTTCCTTCATGAAGGCCCTCGCACCTATGAATAAGGATTTGATTCTAGACATTAACTTGGCACGTTCCATCATTAAAGGTTTTGTTGAAAATGTCACTTTTCACAACCTCCAATCTATCAATGGATTATATTTATCAAGTCAGCATAGCCCCAAAATGACTGGACATGAAGGTGTCTTGATAATATTAAACATAATATTACTTTCATGATTTTTAAGACGTACCTTCAACGGTTTAGTTTCATGAGTAATATCGCCAGAAGACAAAGGTCGGCCATCTATTACTTTTACATGGACAGACTTTTGTTCCTTCACAAGAGGAATTTTGTGAAGCTTGGCAAACTTTTCATCTAAAAAATAAGCAGATGCTTCTCAGTCTAATAGAACATCAGTTTGCAGTTTTTGAATACCAAGAAATAAAAGTACCATAAAGCAATGAGAAGGTTGAGCTGAGAGAAATAGACCTTGATTAATTTGGAGTGTTGAGATGTCCAATCGCACGGTCCCTATTGTAGTTGGGCGTCCTTCTTTTCCTGCATGCTTGTGCTTTTAAGTCTTCTTGTTCAAGGCATTTGTTTTTTAGGATAATTTTTGGCTTTATGGCTTGCCTCTCCACAATATAAGTACAAGTTTTGCTTAATTCGTCGCTTCTTTTCTTGAGTTGTGAGGGACTTGAAACATATCGTATTGATTTGCATATCTTCTATTTCAGATTGAGCTTCTATACTCTTGATAGGAGCAGCCGAATAGAATTGGTTTCCTCGTGGATACCGTGTAGCACTAGAATAATGGTCTTGACGTCGTTAAAAAGGCTGATTGTCACACTTCATTGCTTGGCTAATTGCTTCGTTGAGTATTTGAGGGTCGGATAGAGATAACAATAAATCCTTCACGTCATCTCTAAGTCTCCAATAAAATTGACTCACGAGCTCTTCTTCTCCCCAATTGATATCAGAAGTAAGTTGTCTAAAGTCTAATGCGTAAACCGATACAGAGCATGATCCTTGACGCAAGGAATGAATCTTGGTGGTTGTCCACCGAGCCTTATCATGCTCTCTAAATGTCTCTTCGAATGCTCCTAGAAAGGTCTCAAAGTTACTTAAGATAGAAGATCTTTTCTCAAATAAGAGGGCAAATTAAGACAAAGCTTATCAAATAAGCAATGTCCCTACTAATCCAACTCGCGACTCCTTGGTTGAATAGCGTTCTGGTTGCAAGAATATTACCAATCAAACTTGATTTATAAAACCATGAAATTTTGATCAGATACCATCAAACTTCTTTGGGAGACTAACTTGAGGCTCTTTGTACTACGATATAATCAAATTCTCATGTTGATATATAGATGGTAATATTTCACTAGCTAAAGGTGGTTGTATTGTAATCCGAGCCACTTCTACTCTTATAGCTCTAGGGAGCTTAGCAAAATTTCTTTCAATTTCAGTAGTTCTAAATGCTAGAGCGTTAAGGGCATTGATGATCACATCTAACTTTGACTTTGAAGACTCTACCATGTTAATGTCTTCTCTACTAGCCATGCTAAGTAAATAAGAAGGAATCAATACCAGTCGAAAGGAGGATAATCTGCAACCTTTAAAATACTCAAGTATTTCTAAGGAGAGGGATAATTCACTTTCTACCTCAAAGAACTAAGCTCCGATATTGATAGAAGGGCAGTCTCGACAAACTGTCATAGACGCAAAATATAGACTGGAAGTCTAAACAAGAAGTTCAAGAAGAACTGGCAAAAATTAGATTAATCAGATGAGTACAAGAATAACACCAGAGAGGTGAGTTAGAGCTTCAAGAGCTATGTTGTCGAGATTGAAGAACTCTTCAGCCTTGACTCCAATATATACTCCTATCTAAGAAGCTTCTTAAGCAACTTCCTCCAACTATGGAGCTTCTCAAGTAATTTCCTCCAACTAGGGAGCTTCTTAAGCAATTTCTATCAACTAGGAAGATATTAGAAGGTTTTGGGAGGTTCTAGAGAGTTCTAGGAATCTCTTAGAATGTTCTAGAAGGTTTCTGACAAGTATGTCCTTGACATATAACCACTTTGATTTGAATTATAGATTTTGATTTTTGGCATATGAGATTTTTTATAAGTTTTGAATAAACTATTGTGTACATGTTAAGATTGTCAAATTTAAATATATATTCAAATTTCTTTAGAAATGTACGAATTTGTAAATATTAAAGGTTTGACCATTGTGATTTTTGAATTGACTTTATAAATAGTTGAATTTTTGTAAGTTTTGATTTAACATATGTTTTATTTTTAAGATCTACAAATCTAATGGTAGACTTAAATACTCTGTAACTTTTTTAATTTTTAGATATAGAAGCTTTAACTTGGTATTTTTTTCTATTGAAATTTTTTTTTATTTTATCTTTTTAGAATTTTGAATTATCATATCCTCCTAGTTTTAATACTTTTGATTTTTGTGGTATATTTGAAATCTTTAGCAAGTTAATAATTTAGGAGATATAAGACTTTTTAAATTATAAAATAATCTTTTTTATATTTTAAAATTATTTTATATCTATATTTTTATTTTTATATATAAAAAAATAAATAATTTATATAAATAAGATATTTATATTAAAATATAGGATTTATATTATTTTTAATATTTTGATTTTTTGATTTTTGATTTTTTACTTCATCCATCTTTATATTCTTAGAATCTATAATTCTAATGGTATAAATAACTTATTCTATAACTTCTAAGTTTGAAAGTTATAGCCACTATCGTATTGTAATATTGCTATAGGATGAAAGAGTAAAAAAAAGCTATATATTATAGAGGAGTTTAATTGAATACTTAGGAATAAAATTATTTTAAAAAATATAGATAAAAGATAGGGAGTTGATAAAAATATTTAGTATTAATAGTGCCTTTTTATAAAAATATCTTCTACTTATTTTATAGGACTATATATAAGACAAAATAAGGTGGATTAGCAAAAATAATATTATATGCATCTTTAGATCAAATCAAAGAATAATTTCCAATAAAATTTATCTAAGAAAACTTTGGATTGATACTTGAAGAAGGCTAATTGTAAATCAAGGTTGAAATTAGATTCCAAGCTATAAAACTATGTACCTATAATAGATGGAAGGTTTTTTTATTGATCAAAGAATAAAATTATAAAGAAAACTTAATAGAATTCTTTAGAGTGTTGGTTTTAAGATTTTTGAGTTTCTAATGACTTTGTGAGAGCTATATAAAATTAGGGTTCTATTTGAATAACTTTGATTATTAAAAAATAAAGTGGATTTTTATTTTGAATTTTTTTATAAATTTTATAGTAAATCTATGGATAAAAATTTATAAATTTATAAATATAATTATATTAAATATCTATTATAAATTTTAGAATAATTAAATGGCTAGATCAAAGGTTATTAGAATTTAAGTGGGATAGGATCTCAGAAATTGGTTTTTGAGGGTTAATGAGGATTTTTATGATTTTGAGCAATCTATTGATTAGATTGGAATAATTTTTTTTAAGCTAATAGTTGATTTAGTTTTTAATATTTTTATAAAATTTTAAAACATATAAATAATGCAAAAAGAAGCTATTGATATTAGAAGATTGATATCAAGGTTGGTAAATGAGGACAATTGATACCAAAGCGGATTAGGAGTTTTTTTTAAAATTTGTATGTTCAAATTCTTTCAAATTTTGTATGCTTGTTTTTAAGTAGCAAATCAAGAAGTGAGCAAATTTTGAATGAAGATCAATGATTAATTTCATAATTATTGAGGTTTTAAATCTACTATTAGATTTAATTAGGATTTTGTTAGGATTTTGTTAGAATTTTATTAGAATTTAATTGAAGTTTTATTAGGATTTGATTAAATTTTGATTAGAATTTGATTAAGATTTTGCTAGGATTTATTTAAGATTTGGTTAAAATTTAATTAGATTTTATTTAGGATTTTTTTAAAGATTAGCTAAAATTTGATTAGGATTTCTTTAAGGTTTTTTATGATTTCTTCATGATTTTTTTAATATTTCTTTAATTTTTTTTTAAGGATCTTATGATTTTTTAAAGAATTTTTGAAAATTCTTTAAGATTTTTTTGTGATTTTAATTTATATATATATATATATATATATATATATATATATATATTTATGATTTCTTTAAAAAAATTTAAGGATTTTTTAATAATTCTTTTAAGATTTCTTAAAGATTACCTTCCACAGCCAGTGCTTAGTGCATTCTAAAACAAGACAACATGTAATACGACATTGCTTTGACTTGGACTTTAGGATTTTGACTTTTGTCATATAAGGTCTTTTATAAATTTTGAATAGACTATTATCTATATTTTAGGATTATTAAATCTAAATATATATTCAAATTATTTTAGAAGTATGTAGATTTGTAGATACTGATAGTGTAAATAACATGTTTTATGGTACTTAGGATTTTGATTTTTAAAATACTAAAACTTTTGTAAGTTTTGAATAAACCATTGTTTGCATATTAAGATTGTCAAATCTAAAAATATATTCAAATTGCTCTAAAAATATATAAATTTGTAAATATTGAAGATTTGATCACTTTGATTTTAAAGTTGATTTTACAAATGATTAGGTTTTTATAAGATTTGATTTGAACTATTCTTCTATTTTAGAATCAATAAATCCAATGGTGGACTTAGAATGTGCTACTTGGAAAGTTTTGGAATAAGTTGGAAGAATATGTAAATCTTCTAGACGTAAAACTCTTAAAGCTTTAAATCCAAAAAGGTTACCAACAAAAGAAGTAAATAAGTTAATAACAAAACCTTCTTCAAATAAATTTTTAAAATTTTTAAACATAGAAACTTCAAATAGGTTTTTTTTTTTTTTTTTTGATTTTTTTTTTTTTTTTAACTTTGTCTTTTTGAAATTTTGAATTGACCTACCCCTCTATTTTTAATGGTTTTTATTGCAGTGGTATGTTCAACAAGTCTATAGTTTAGGAGATATGAGGCTTATTAATGAGGCCTTAAACTTTGCAAACTAAGATATTAGGGTTTCAAAATGACATAATACGCCTTTTCACACTAAGATTATAAAAAAGCCATTTTTGGATTAAGACGAGTTCACACTGTAAAAACAAAATATCTTGTTGTGAGTGGTCTGTTGCATTGAACAGTCTAGATCCGGAGTCCAAAAGCTGCGAAAAAACTGTGATTCGTCAAATAGACTCATACACAACCAACAAACCCAACACAACTCTATGAGCCACCTAAACAGCTCACAAACAAAACTACCCTGACCTAACCGGCAATGATCAAGCTCTGTGAACTGTGCAGAACCAAAGCAACCAAAAACAGCACACGGTCTTCATCCACCGCAAGAACCCTATTTTGA
The DNA here is from genome assembly GCA_036785485.1 of Physcomitrellopsis africana. NCBI lineage: Eukaryota > Viridiplantae > Streptophyta > Bryopsida > Funariales > Funariaceae > Physcomitrellopsis > Physcomitrellopsis africana. The sequence continues at coordinate 133,651 of JAWRVF010000434.1, read as the reverse complement.
CAATAGCCACAGATGGCTCAACGCCGCTTCAAATCACACCCAGATGGTTCAGAGGCAATTTTCTAACCCGACACCAAGTCTACGTGTACAATTTCATCTGCTATTCAAAACACACGACCATCGGCTCAGACCGGAGAAGCTTCTATTACCTTAGCCTCGTCTCCCGCAACAGTTGAGAGAATGTAAACCCTGCGGGTGCTCCATTCTCAACTTTATTCCCTCATGCATACGCCCCGGTGCCCAACCTTCTCACGACATACAGCACACACGCAATCCACAGGCACTCTGGTTCCTCTGCCTTTAATATCACATACACGATCGCCAACATTCAGCTCGAAAACTCACTACCTCTCGCAGCACAACAAGGTGGCTTTGCGTACTTCAGCAATCCAATCGCACTGCAGAAGATTGTTACAAACATGTTCCAAAATCTCGCCCCATCCCAAGACGACCACAGCCGACGAGCTTGATGACTCACCGTGCCTGTTCCAATGGTGCCGATGTTGGTCTTCAAGAAATGTTTGCTTGCTCTGAACAATCGCATCGCTACTTGTGTCGTTCCGTCGCCCAGGCCATGACTAGGCTGCACCCGAACAACGCCTTGAACCACAGATTATATACCCCACTTACACCAACTAGCTATAACATCTACTCAAACAGAAACCCCACACAAAAGTGGGAGGCATCGATGACCACCAACTCAGCCATTATTCAACGCCAACCATACACTTCTGTGTGTACCACACGTTATTTCCCCAACGCACATCCTGCTATCCCCAGATCTTTCTGAACCTCCTTACAAACACGACCACGGCTACATTACGCTCCGGAATAACACAATAAGCAACCCGAATAATCTCGCATACCCACATTGCGTCAGTACTTCCCATCCAAATCATGACTAACGCAAATAACCTCCCTACACAGCAACTTTCTGAAACGGGCTTCCGACGCCTCCACGAACTTCTCCTCGTTATTTCCAGTCCTCGACTTGGTGTCCGAGCCATCTGTGCTCGGCCCTCCTGCCATCCCCTATTCAACCTGCTTGCTACTGACAATGTTCACGTCCACGTTCTCCAGCTTGCACGCCCGTAAAGGAGACCTTCTCTTGGGTTGGGCGTTCTCAGATTTCAAAGGAGACTGCGCCTCCCTAACCTCCATGCTCATAGTCTCACCGTTCATATCTATGCCCCGTCCCTCTGGCACAATTACCGGAGCGTGAGTTCCTCGCTTCCACCTCCCTCCAAGGATCAATCGATCGCTCCTCTGCTCATACTGATCGACACGCGCATACCATCACCAGCCACCTTGACCACACGGGAAAAACTTCTCGCTTCACAACCAATAGTATCTCAGGGCCACAAAAATTTGATGGCGCCGCAGCTGCGCTGAACTAACGACTCAACAAAAACGTAACATGCATTCGACCGACATTATTTATTAATCGACGTCCAAAATGCACACTGAAATATCACATTTCACAGTCAGCAAAGTGCGCTTGTTGCACACGCGTGGTCAGGACAGCACATTTAACACTCAGCATCGTCCAAGGCAACCTCGTCGCAATATCGACAAAACCACATTCCGAGATAGACGCAAAGCCAAAATTTGGCTTGGAGTGACTCGTGCGTTCGAGCCCTTCACCGCTTGCCATCAAAAACCTAAGCGTAAAAGAACTGACACCGCCACTACGGCCTGTTTCGCGAAACAACCCCTGGTCCTGGCGTATTATCCTCGGTCCGCAATACAATGCCGACTCCCATTTTCAAAGGATCACGAGAGCATCAGGAAATCGAAAACGATTCTCCCGGGGGAGAGGACGACCGCTACGGAATCTGCCAACTTCGTGATACCAGATCGCCTCCACGCAACGAAGAAAACCCCGTGTGCTTACCACGCATCCAGAACAAACGACTGCGCCTGCTACTGCGTTTGCCGCAAACTACCAAATTGCGGTGCGTTTGTATTTCCACCCGGCGTGAATTTGGTCAGGCAGACCAATCCGATTGACAACACCGCTACTGCGTTTGCCGCAAATCACCAAATTGAGGTGCGTCTGTATTTCCACCCGGCGTGAATTTGGTCAGGCAGACCAAACCGATTGACAACACCGCTCACGCTTACAACTTGCAGGAGTCTATTGCTTGCAAAAACTCGTGATTCATTGTGCAGGTCCAGGAATCCCAGGCAGTCGCATTATCTTGCGCGCGTTTCCAGTTTCCATGCAAAAATTCAACCAACACAAACAATCCAACAAACTCCACAGCGTAAGTCGGCAACAGCGAAGCGCCTCATCCAGAAAAGAGGAGCACGGACAAGAAGCCGGAGGGCGTACATCCGAAAGGCTATGAATCACGAAATCGAATGCCAAATCCTAAAACAATTCGCTCTGTGCACTGGAAGCACAATCGCCCTACCAAGACCACGTCCCAGACTAAGAAAATCACCCTTGCACGTATCCAGAAAGAAAGTGATGCCTCGGAGGCGTCCAGGGATGGCGGGCATCAAAGGGCCCTCGGCAGCCGAGCGTCAAGAGTGTGCACGATTATCAACGCAGTTCATTTCTACTTCCACAGCATGCCGCACAACCCGTCCAAACGAGCTGCCTCCAATACTCAGCCCACGTCTGAGATTAAGTGTCGAGTGCCTCGCCCGATAGTTGAATAGACCTCAAATGCCTCGCAAACCCTCCACAAAACACAACTCTTTTGGGTGCGAGGCCTCTACTTTGTACCTCCCTGAAATAATTAAAGCAACTCGTGATCAGATAAGAATATTTAGAGAAGTGTATTGAAGCGCCTACAGTTCAGTCTACATGTTTAAAGCTACGATGCAAAAGGTTAAGGACTGCCGACGTTTCACACACATCCAAGTCACTTCAACAATTAAAATTAGCACATGAAAGACACAGCTTGTTCAAAAATCACTGACTTCTAAAATCCAAACCCCATGTACTTTCTCAATTCAAATTGGGGTAACATTCCAATTCCTAAGAATGCCCAAGCAGCTACAATTGAACAGCAACAGAGACGACAGATTTCACAAAAACCTGCGGCCAACTCCGAAACAAGGATCCTACCTCACTGCGAACACCAAGTGATTCTAAAGCAAGGCAAAACCGCTGCCACAGTCCAAGGCCACCTCCTCTCGAGCTGCCACAGATTAATGCCAACCATAGCAACCCCGCCACCTCCACTGCTACACGAGACACTGGTAAAAAGCCAAAAAAGAACACAATGCTCTACAGAACACCGCCACGACCCTCGGCATAACTCCCAATTAGCGCATGAATGGAACACAGGGCACACGCAAAAGGCTCCCTCAAGGACACAGTGGGGAAGGGTTTAGATATTCTGACAACCTCATCCATCTCTTTCACATTTCTGTATCCTACGCTAGTGTAGGTGCCAGTATAAATTCCAAGGAACAAAAAGCGTACAACTTAGACTACAAAACATGAGACCACAAGTGACAACCACAATTAGAAAATTGCAGGAATGTCAGTGATGGGAAATGGGAAACAGAAGCCAAAACCACACACAGAGAGAAAGAGAGAGAGAGCAAGATTGGATCCTTCACGATGAGATGCAATCCAACACCAAGCACAAAACCCAGGGCAAATCCAATCAGCACCCAACAACGCCGAGAGACCAAAACTGGGCAGGACGCACTTTATTATACATGCACAGTCTTGCACAACTCTTGGCCCTGGTAGGGGGTTCCGAAGCAGCTGCTCCCCTGGCTTCAGCAAGGAATGGAAAGTAATTTACAGCACTCAAGGTATTATATCTGGATATATATATATATATATATATATGCTAACTCAAGAATGCTTCTGCTCGTGAGACCCAATTGTGAGCTGCTCGCCTGTGACGGCCGCCCTGTCGTTCAACAGCTTCTTCGCAATCTTGTACCACTCGGTGTGGTACGCATCGTTCATGTCAACACGCTCGTAAGTGTGAGAGCCGAAGTAGTCACGCTGAGACTGGACCAAGTTTGCAGGAAGCCGAGCTCGCCTGTAGGTGTCGAAGTATGCAAGGCTTGCACTCATTCCGGGTGTGCTCACCCCCACCTCGATCGCCAGAGACACCACTTTCCTCCATGCGCTTTGCCTCTCCACCATCTCCTTGGCGAACTCGGGGTCTATCAACAAGCTCGCTAAATTAGGGTTTCTGTCGTAGGCTTGCTTGATGCGGTCCAGGAACTTGGCTCGGATAATGCACCCACCCTTCCAGATTCGGGCCAGCTCTCCCAGGTCCAAATTCCAACCCTTCTCAACGCTCTTTGCACGGATGAGATTCATGCCTTGGGCGTAGCTGCAGATCTTTGACGCATATAGGGCCTTGCGGACGTTGTCAATGAGCTCCTGTTTGTCTACTTTTACCTCGGTTAATACGTCACTGACTCCCAATGCTTTGAACACTTTGGACGCTTCCACACGTTCCTCTTTCAAACCTGATGAACACATCGCAATGACCAATGTCATTACTACCAACATTGCGAAGATAATGCCAAGTCCACATGATTCATTAGCGATAGCCAATCGGGCCAAGGGGCTTAAGAATGTGAACTCAAGATCTTCAGTGAATTTTACAGCATGTGCGAAAAAGAATCAAGCCCTGCTGATAGACGAACAATCCCTCTAGTAAAGAGAAATTTCACCACTCGCGTTGACATAAGAGTTCAAAAAAACGAGACCAATCTCATTCACAAAACCAGACGCTAAGGGAAGAGGGAAAGGAAAGAAGAGGATTGTAGCATAAACCGTGGCTAACCTGAAAGAAATCGCAAGTCCAAAGACGTCGCAATAGTGGGACAAGCCACGGACAGCTCTGCAGCCTGCTGCACGGTCCACTTCCCTGTTCCCTTCATGCCTGTTTTGTCCAACACCTTATCAACGAGTTCACCTTCACCCTTATCGTCTGGCACGGAGAAAATATCAGCCGTAATTTCGACTAAAAAGCTCTCAAGCTCTCCCTTGTTCCATTCGAAGAAAGTCTCGTGCAGCTGATTGTTCGACAGCCCACCGACAGATTTAAGCACATCGTACGCCTCGGCGATGAGCTCCATGTCCCCATATTCGATCCCATTGTGGACCATCTTGACGAAATTTCCAGCCCCACCGGGACCAACATAGGTCACACACGGACCACTGTCGACTTGCGCAGCCACCTTCTGCACAATATCCTCGATGTATTCATACGCTTCCAGGGTGCCTCCAGGCATGAGGGAGGGCCCGTGCCGGGCGCCCTCCTCACCTCCACTAACGCCCATTCCCAAGTACAGCAATCCCATCGCCTTCACGGTCTTCGCCCTACGCTCCGTGTTCTCGTACCACTCATTCCCCCCATCGATGATACAATCCCCTTCCTCCAGATACTTCGACAAGAGCTCGATCGTCTGATCTACCGGCGACCCTGCCTTGACCAAAATGACAACGCATCGTGGCTTCTGGATCGAATTCACAAACTCGGCAGGATCTTTGAATCCCTTCACAGGCAAGTTTCCTTCCTCCTTGGCACGCTCCACGGTCTCGTCCACCTTGTTAGCCGAGCGATTATACACAGAGATCGGGAACCCCTTCTGCGCAATGTTCAGCGCCAGGTTCTGGCCCATCACAGCCAACCCCGCCAACCCAATGCGCGATAATCCATCGGAAGCCATCTCCCCCAAAACCCAACACCCAAACCACGACAAATCACCCGGGAAAATATCTTCAACAACAACAACAATACACAGATACAACACTCTCAGAACTCTACGCCGATGGTCGTAAGAATGGGGAATTATCGACCTTTGGGCGCCTTTCTATGGACGCCAACAACAGGAAGAATGAGGGGCGAATCGGACCTATCCTAGCAGGACGAGGGATCCGATAGTGTGATCCTCCCTGTCACTCGTCCATCGCCGCGCCGTCGACGCACGTGTTCTTTGCCTACGAGCTTGCAACCTCGCGAGCTCGCGCCGTGCCTCTACTTCGTTTTTTTGTTCCCGCTGCCCGCTCTCTGAAAAAGTAAACCACCTCACGGTAAAAGTCAAAGGGAACGGCGGCGACTTCGCTGGCGGCTCCCCTAAAACCCCTTCCAGTGTTATAGTGGATATCATCCATTTCTAGTAATTCATTCATTCGTTTCACATTCATAGATCGTGATTGAGGTCAACGGGGGCAAGGTCAGCGTTGGCAAAGGGGCTGTGGTTGGGGGGGGGGTGCCCTGATAATTGCCACGTTTCAATATCCTAATATGCTAATTTCGTGGATGAAAGTGGGTTCATGATTGTTGGCTTTAGGGCTTGGATGGAATCATCACTGGTTTCATCCATTTTTTTGTTGAGGGAGATCATCCATGGTGATTGGCGTTCGTTTGTTCCTAGTGTCTCTGATGAGCTTGGAATCTGATTTGTTCAATATTAGGCCGGCTTGTGACCTTTAGTACATTTTTCTTTTTAATAATCAGTTTAAAAGCAATGAAAAAAAACTTTAACTCTTTAAAGGTTTCATGACCACAAAAAGACGTGATGATGGTGATAATTTAGCTGATGAAATATTTTGTTTGGAAAGATAATTAGAAATGTGTGCCTTGAATATTAATAACATGCTATGTTAATTATTTAAATCTTTAATATGTATTTTTCTTATTAAATGAAATTTTATGTCAAGAACTTCTTTTTCTTTTTTTTTTATTAATAAGTATATATTTTTAATTTTCAAAAAATCATATGTATTTTATAAAAAAAAAATTTTAAAATATTATAAAAAATAAAAATATTTCTAATCTAAGTATTTCGTATTCTTTTTTTAGGCTCTCTCTATAATTAGAACTATTATCTATAAAAAAAATAAAAATATACTTTTTTTTTTACATAGAATAATGTATATAATGATTATAATCATTTAACAAATTTATTGTATAATTTAACACTTGTATAATAGATTTATAAAAATTTTATTTTTATTTTTAATATATATAAGTAGATTAAAAATATATTAGAAATGCAACTTACATGGAACAATTGAGAATTATTCCTATATAGGTTATCATTTCATCAAAATGTAGGACATTGCCTACCTATTTTTTCCTGCTAATATAGGACAATTAGGACATCTACAATCTAGTCTAGGACAGCAACAAGTAGTTATTGAGCTTTAAATGCAAGGCTGCCCCTCTTGTGCACAAAAATTGAAACCTTCTTTCATGTCCTTTATTAGTGAGGAAATCTATATTCTATATTACTTAATATAAGACAAGTAGGACCATGTCCTACATTAGAAGGGCCTGGTTATCATGCAAAAAATTAGAATTAAAGATGTATCTTAGTATATATTTTTCTCGTATTAATCAAAAGACTATAAATTTATTGTGCAATTTTATAGTAACTTGTAATACATGATATTATTAGATTCTTTTAATTTTTTTAATTTTATAAAATAAATTTATTAATTTTTATTATTAAAAAAATAAAATCAATAAAACTTTCTTTTTTTGTATTTAATTAGAAGATTAAAAAAGCTGATAAAATATTTTAAAAGTATTAAATGGATATTTATATAGATGGAAGGTTTTAAGAAGACCTAAAAGTATATTTTTGACATTACTTTTTTATTTTAGCAATAAGATTCATAAATGTTTCGTATATGATTCATATGGGGTCATGCAATTTCATAGTTCGACACTGTATGAAGCATCCTGTTGCGAAGAGAATGCTTCTTCCCGTGATTCTCGACCTCAACCCGCAAATCGCAACACTTGGAGGTCAAAGAGAACTTACTGGCATTGGAAATGTGAGTAATGATTCCTAGTATTTTGAGGTTGTCTCCTTTCCAAACGACGTTTGCAAGCGCCCAATACAGAGGCGCTGGAGCGACACCCTTTATTGACATCCAAGACCACGAGTACAGATCCCTGGTGAACCCCAATTGGCCACAGAGCCGAGGGTTCCCCGATGTTCCTCTGTCCCACGCTTTGCAAACTAATCAGATTCTCCATGGCCATATTGGACTGTCTACACTAGGGAAGAGATATGATGGTCCGAGAGTGCATTTCTAAAGCTGTTGTATACAAGAAGCTCTACAACATGGCGACCTTATCGCTGTGAAATTGGCGAAGTCCAGATATTATGCTCTGAACCCTCTCGGATAACTCGTACCTCAGCGGCAACGGCGTGAACATGGTATTTTGTTGGTATCGAAATTATGAGTTCGTGTATATCGGATATCAGTGATGAACACACTCTACCAAAGTTCCCTATTATGCGTGCAATCCGAAGTGATCACGATCACTTCACCCGGAACAGTTCCAGCACCTGTTAGTCGACTAAGGTGAGCAAGTAAGGTGAAGCGTCGCAAAGGTACAGAACCCTCCCGAGTAGGCTTCCCTGCTCAACGCAATACGAAATGATCAGTCGTATCCGGCATTATTACAGGAGCGCGTGGATGACTCGCAGCGGACTAATGCGAGCTCACAGTCCTTGAATAGCAGAATTAATGTTTTACTCCTCACTTAGTTAATAAAATTTCACCCTTTTTAAAATTAATTATGCAAAAAGCAAAGTTATGAGTTTAAGACCTAGTAACAACCTCCGTTCCAGCAAAGCAAAGAAATATTAGTTAAGCGGTAGAAGTTATTTAAAATCACAATTTTGTAAAAAATTAAAAGCATTAGACTACAAGCATTTAGTGTTATGTTATGCTTTCTAAATTTATTAAATTCTTATACTTGGTTGTTAAATTTTTTTTTTTTTTTAAGTTTATTTTTATTATATATTCTTAAACTCAAATGTGAAAAAATTGATATGATTTATATCAATTTTAACCAAAAAATAATCTTCTCCAAAAACAAATTTTTTTAAATTTTTTTTATATTATAATACACACTACTTCAAAAACTAAGGAATAAAAAGCTATATATATATATATATATATATATATATAATATGATTTTTTAATCTCTTATAATATAAACATTAAATTTAGTACTAAATCTTATATACACTTGTTTGTATTATAATTTCATCAGTGCACCACAAAAGAAGAATATATGTATTCAAACTATTGATTTTAGAAAGAACAAATAATATTAATTATACTATTTTTAAAATGATTTATTCTTTGTAGGACCTTAAAAAGAATTTGAAAAGCACATAACATCCTTATCCAATGGCTACAAAAATACATGTTTTTACAGTAATTTTAAAATATCATATAATCCAGTATTAGTTGAATTTTTTACACGACTGATTATATATGAACTATAATTGTAGTTGGAATAAAAATGAACATTTTATCGGACTTAATTATAAACAAATAAGATGTGTAATTGTTTTTGTGGTAAATAGAAATACACCTTAATAATTATTCTACAACTTAATTAATTTATTCTTTTTGATTGCCAGCTTGTAGATAAGCATATATATATTTACATGTATATGAAGATGTTTAAAATATAGATTTTTTTAAAAAATTTAGGTGTTTAAATATATATATATATATATATATATTTTAAACACAGAACTATGACATGTTTGTATCAAAAAAAAATCACAGTTTTTCATTAAGAAAATATTCAAAATTCTTTTTAAAACAATAGATACTTCCAAAATTTCACTTGCTACAGTTTTTTAAAATATTGTTTTGAGAACTAAATAACTCTTTTTGTTTTAAAAATCTATAGTTAAAATTTTTAGAACAAAAAAGGAAAATTTTCACTTAAATTTGAAATTATATAACTAACCTCTGTCATGTAATCCAATATCTTGCCATCATTATTAAATATAATATACATACTTTTGTGATTTAAAGTATTTAACAAAAAATAGAAATAAAAAACATAAAAGAATAAAAATAAGTAATTTGTTATATATTATACAAAATTTGAGTATATATAAGTTCAAAACTCATGAAATTATACTTAAAATATCAATGTCTTATTTTTAAAAAACTTATCAATATCATTATTTTTATTATTATTATTATAAATAATATGATTATAAAGATATTATAATTTTTTAAATTTGGAAATTAATTTTTAATAATTGATAAAATATCTAAGAATTCATTTTTGTGATTAGTAATTCATACCTACAATAATTATAAAGTTATAGTAATTTATTTTTTAATATTAAAAAATGAAATTTAATAATAAAAAATATATAAATCATATATTTTTGTGAAATATTAATTTAACAAAAAATGATTAAATAAGATGATTTAAGTTTTATAACATTATTTATATATACATTATCTTTCACAAGTATTTATAAATGCAATATTTGTAGAAGGAAAATTTATTAATGTATTTGAAAATACTTCTAAAATACTAAAAAAGACCAATTTATTCTTTGAAATAATACATACGATTCTATAAAAGGTTATTAATTATGGAAAAATATTTTATAAGAAATTTTTGCATGTCTATATTACTTACAACTTTTTAGAAAAAAATTGTAAACTAAAAACATATCAATATTGATCTTATGTATCTTTTATATATATATATATATATATATATATATATGCCTCTTAAAACAGTTATTCTGTTCCAATAGTATTGACTTTATTACTATTATTTATGATTATCATTTGAACCAAATAAATTTATATGTGTTGATAATTAAGCTGTAAAATAATAAATAGGTAGAAAATTCTAAGTCAATGGTTAATGCATATCTGCAACTTTTTACATTTATTTCTTTCAAAGCACCAAGAAGGTGTCAAATGAATATGACAGCTTTGCAAAAGATATCTATTGACATTCAAGATTGTATTTTGTTAATTAAGATTTAAAAATCATACATAAGCATTGTAATATAATTTTAAATCTATTTCTACAAAAATAAAGAATTTTATATTCTAGGAGACTATAATAATATTATACTTTTCTGAAATTTTGGATATCTTAGAAGTATTATTTAGTTTTATAATCTAACTTCTTTATGACTTTCTTCTATAAGATGTGTAGCTTTTAATTTGCCATTTGAAACTCTTCCATGCCATTTTGTTATTGTAAGTATTTTCTACACATATAAATAATTATTTATAAAAAAAAGATCTTATATATATATATATATATATATATATAGATAATTTTTACTTATCTATTTTGTATATATATATAATTTATTAAAAATCCAATATAATTTTGTGAAAAATTCATGACTTAAATCTTAGAAGGAAAGATGCATTATTGGAATCAATAAAATGTACATAAGACATCAAAATCTAAGATAACAAATTTGTAAAAATATTACTTAGTGCTACAAAGTTTAGAGTTCATTAACTCTTTGTAATTCTTATGTGTTTCAAATTTAAATTTGAGATAGATTTTTACTTTTTACTTTTTACTTTTTTTAATTCTAAGATTGGATCTTTAATTCTTTTCCAAATTTAACAAGCTTTTGGCCAAATATACATAATTTTTTTTAACTGATTTTAAGTTTGTGGTTTCTATCAATTTACCTTTAAAAACTAGTTTTATAAGTTTAATTTACATTATCACTAACAAAATATAAACATTAACAATAGTATCATTTTCCTTTTAATTTACAAATCTATAATGATTTGCACCATCAAATTTTATATTTATATATATATATATATATATATAGATAGATATATAAATTAATTAATAAAAAACATGTGATGGCCAAAGTTTCTTATACTATGCACAAACATATCTAATGAGTTTTTAGCAGACCTCATCGGTGCCAACATTGGCTTTTTTAAAACTCATTTCTAATTCAAAAGACTATGAAATTTTGGAAGTGTATTTTGATGCTTAATTAACAGCCAATTTTGTCTTAAATATTAAATACATAAAAATAACTAGCAATCTTCCTATTTTTTGGAATCTCAAATCAGTACCTTTTTCTTTTATTTGATGTTATACAATAATGTATATATATATATATATATATATTTGCAGTATGAATAGCAATATGCTACATTAATCCAATTTTATGATATGCACAAAAATGTTTTGGTCAATGCAATGCATTTTATACCTTGACTTATCATAATTTAGCTTGCAAACTAGTACCTATTTTATAAATCTGAAAGTGTCGTATTTTTTCAATTTATTTCAATCTTTGTTGAAACTCAAATAATTCTCACAAAAATCATGTTTATTAATCTAGACCTTTTAAATTCTTTAAATATAAACCATTTTTATTGAAAAATTGCACAAAAATAGATGATTATTTTCTTAAATTTTTTGTTTTTTTTATTTGTTTAATTATTATTTTTATCCTTTCTCTGTTTTTCTTTTTGTATTTAAAAGGATTCACAACACCAAAAGTATTAAAAAAGAGTGTTTTTTCAGGTGTTAATAAAATTTGTCCAATTTTTTGATGTATGCAATTTATACATATATATATATATATATATATATATATTTGTTATGCTCATATAGCAGATTTCTCCATGATTTAGAAGTTTATATATGTTTCAGTTTAAAAAATTAAAATAAAAATATTTCAAATAATGATAGTTGTAATTTTTAAAAATTTTAGCTTTCAAAACCACCAACTGTTTTTTGTTACCAGCCTTGTGATTTGTATTCATAGTTCAGAAGAATAATTTATTTTAATTATACTTTTTCTGTAGACTTATCAAAAGTTAATATTTTTTTTTAAAGTTACACACACAAGTATATATTTTAGATATATTTTTGGATAAGTTAAAATCAGTTTTTAATCTATAGTTTGATAATAAATTAGATTATTCAAAAAAATTGAGTAATTTTTGTAATAGATTATTTAGTAGAATTATCACATTAATAAATAAGGGAACTGCCATGTGGATCCATCCTCCCATACCATGCACCCATACATATACATAGTAAAACTCTTATTTACACAAAAAGTTATAGGATAAATTTACAATAATTTTTTTTAAAACAAATTTAATAAGCTTTTTAAAATAAATAAAAGAATGATATGAAACATATTATGAAATTTTGTTAAATTTAATCAAAAATAAAAATAAAAATAAGAATAAAATGCCATAAGCCATTGCACACAAATCATTTTCCATAAATTTATCCTAAAATTGTTTAGTATAAATAAGAGTTTTATTGTGTGTATGCAAGGATGCATGGTACAAGAAGTGTCTATAGAGTAAAAAGGGGATGTCCACCTAACAATTTCCATAAATAAATGAATAAAAACCAAATCAAGCTTATATGCATTGTACTAAAATCTATATAATAAATTTAAAATTTAACCAATATAAATTATTTTTTAAAAGCTTTTGTGTAGTAAATTTAATTAAACTATTTATTGATTTTATAATTGGTCCCATTTTCATCTTTCAAATATCTTTTTTTAGTTTTTTATTAAGATAAAATAAGAAAAAAGAGAAGAAAAAATTTACAAAAATAATAAGGCATTAATCATTTTATTATGTTTTAAGAGTTAAGTTATGTTCAATAATAGTTAAATAATTGATTTTTTAATTTTAAATACAATTTTCTCTATTCAATGTTTTAAGAGTTAAATTTTTTTTTCTCTATTCAATGTTTTAAGAGTTAAGTTATGTTCAATAATAGTTCAATAATTGATTTTTTAATTTTAAAAATAATTTTCTCTACTCAATGTTTTATAATCTTGTAACATTTTCTTAAGAACTATGTATGAATTATAATGTCTTTTATATAATAAAAGCTAAATTTAAAACTTAGAAATTACACTTTTAAAATTTGTCGTAAGATTTTTATACTATAGATCTCTTTAACAATAATATCAATTTCTAAGGCTTAACAAAAGACAACAAATTTGTTCATGTATTTTAAGAATTCTAAATACTTTACTACATAATGTCTTTCAATTTTGTAATACATATTAGAAGAAAGTATGTTCTTATTATAAAAATTTTAATGTGTAAAACTTTTTAAAATAATAATAATAATAATAATTTTATATTATTTTTGAAATGTGTGTATTTTCAAAATTTCTGGAATCTTTGAAATAATTTTATATATTTTCTAAAAATAAATATTCTGATCAGTATGCATTAATAGGTTTTTGAAATATTTCATGATAAAATTCCTCTAAAAGCTTGATTTGTTTTTTTATTATTATGATGTCAAAAAAGAATTATCTAAAATTTTATGTAAAATCAGTAGCAGTTTAAACACTTGTGCTTTTAGAGTTGAAATTAATAAAAACAAATTAGGTTAGATTGAGACCATTTGTAGAAACTTTGTACAACAAAAATCTAAAATACCATTGACAAATGCACTAATCAATATTATTTGCTCATGGAACCTTTTTTTGTAATTGGAATACCATTTATGCTGAATCACATTCACTTTGTACCATTAAATATTACATGGCACACAAACTTCAACCAATTCTGTGAATAAATATAATGATTGTTATATTGTTTGTATAATATTTAGCATTCAGGCTTAACCATGTGGAACTGGCATGTGTTGCTAATTTCTTTTTATTGAATTCTCAACAATGACCATTAGATGGGCTCTGACGGAAGTTTTAATTTACAGATTAAAATTGGATAATATTTTGTATCAGATTATAAGATTAAAAAACATATAGATAACTCAAAAATATATGACATTTTAATAACTTGATTATTGAAGAATAAAATGATACATACATACATATATACAATCAACTCTGAATTTTTTGAAAATATTCAAGACATTTATATAGGCCAAGGTGTTGTAGAAAAGCAATTCAACCATGTTTATAGATTCTTTCCAAAAATTTATTGCAAACATGGTGTAAAACAAAAACTCATGCTCAACCATGTCATAAGCTTTAATGAAATATGATTTTTGAAAGAGTAGAGGTTGCACAAATTATTTTGTCTACAATAATATTGCCTTAAATAAAAAAAAATTATAATATAATATGAAGTATCTTTGAATTTTACTATAGAATAGAAGATCAAGATTGAGATTTTTTTTGGAGTTTTTTATTTTTTATTATAAAAAAATAGAAGAATCTTTGAATTTTACCATATGATTTTTATAGCCTTCTTTAAATTTTTTTAAAAATATAATATATTTATAAAATCTTATTTTGATTTATATATTATACAAATATTGTACCATCTTATGTTACAAATACAAGATTTATTCTAATAACTATCTAAGTAACATGGATATGTAGAAGTAGATAAAAGTAAATTAATTTGATAATATCTTATAGAGAAGCTTTTTAGAAGCTTCATAGACATAGTTTCATCTTTATTCACATTTATAGGTGATTGATAGGTTAGAAACTTGGTTAACAAATTAGTCACTTATTGCACATGTTGGTAGCTTGTAGAACAAGCTAATTATATGGCACATATATAAGAAACTTGTCTTGTAAGTTTGACATGTATCTTGTAAATTGGACACGTGTTGGAGGTCCTATATAACATTGCCATGTAGTTCTTACATTGATAATATATAGAAATAAGAATAAAACCTTTGTTTATTCTTGTCAATGCCTTTCTTGTTCATAGTCTTATTTCAAGAATTTCTACTCTTCTTGACTTTGACAATATCTATTTTAATTTAATATTATATCATCTTTGAATGATTTTATATTTCTTTTGATTGATATAAGAGTATTTTAATACTTTGGTTGTTTGTGTTTTACGTCCTTGACAATTTGACAAGAATATTAATTCATTATTTTTAGTTTTTATTTTAAAAGTAAGTAGATTATTCCAATTTTATTTATATATTTGAAGTTTACAGACTATCCACCTTTAAACTAATATTTTTTGCTTTTTAACCTTGATTTTTTTTTTAAAAGAAAGTGGATCACCTTTCTTTGTAGGAATTTTTATTTGATATTAGAGGTTGTGGATTATCCTCTTCTTGTTAGAGACATATACTTAGAAAGTTCATAGAATCTTTTAGAAGATTTTAGAGGTTTTTAAATTAATGAAAGTTAGTTGTAAAGCTTCTAAATTGGTGAAAGTAGCTCAAAAAACTTCATAGTTAGTAGAAAGAGCTCAAGAAGCTTCCAAGTTGGTAGAAGGAGCTCAAAAAGCTTTTCAGTTGGTAGAAGCTGCTCATGAAGCTTTTTAGTTTGATGGAAGTTGCTTAAAAAGCTTCTTAGTTTGATAGAAGCTGCTAAAGAAGCATCTTAGATAGGGATATATATGGGAGTCAAGGCTGAAGAGTTCTTTAGTCTTGATAACACATCTCTAGGAGTTCTAGCTCATCTTTCTTGATATTGTTTGTATATTCATCTGGATAATTTAAATTCTTGTTGGTTTTTACTTAAAATTTATTTCTAATTCAAGTCCCTTACTTTGTATTCTCCTGCCTTTGATAATTTGTTGAGACTACATTCATTTTAAATATTAAAATTGGATCCTTTTTATTAGAGAGTGGGTTATTTTTTTTCTTGAAGGTATATTAGTATTTTAAAAATTATGGATTATCTTCTTCTAAATTGATATTTTTTTTATTATAATATTATAACTTTATCCCTCTTATGAAAGAATGGATCACCCCTCTCTTTAAAGATCTTAAAGCATTTTAGAGATTACAGATTATCCTCCTCTAAATTGATATTATTTTCTTATAGATTCATTTCTTTTTTCTTTTAGAATGGCTAGAAATCAAGACATTAGTATGACCAAAACTTTTAAATCTAAGTTACATGCCATTATAAGTGCTCTTACTACTTTATCTTTTAGGATTGTAAAGATTCAAAGGATTATTACAAAATTTTATAATGATGCAACATTTGGAATACCACAACCTAGATTGTATCCACTTCCAATTTTTGTACTTGAAGATATAATACTACCTATATTACGTCAAGAAAATCCACCTCTTCATCAACGTAAGGAGCCTCGAGTTAGTCTTCTAGAGAAATATGATGGTATGCGTTGTTGTGTTGTGACACGATTATATGGTGAAACTATGACTAAAAATGATTTTTCAATTAATACTCTATTATCTTAGTTCAATAAGAATTCAACATATTTTAATAAGGTTTTTATGAAAACCTTTTAGTTTATTTTCTTCACTTAATAGCTAGTTGATAAGAATTAGTTAATAATTTTATCTTCTAGGTTGTAGTAATTCTTTTATTATCTTAGAAAGGCCATAAAATAATAAAAATATAATAAAAAAGATAAATTATTAGCATGATTGATACTAGGATTAAATTGAGGGTAGGGTTGGATTATAAAATTCCTAGGATAGGTTAGATTGATACTCGGGGATTGGCTGTTTGTAGAACAGGATTGAAATCAAACCTCCAACCACAAAAATAATGACCTAGGGCAAAGTACGGGGGATTTTGGAGATTGGCAATTAGGATTGGATAGCTAGCTCAAAGCTTCTTCCAGAGACATAAAGTTTGTTGCCATAGGATTTTGGATGACTTTGCAATCATTGTTCAAAGTCAGTGTTTGTATTGGTATTTTGGATTTTATGTGAGACAATGATGGCTTGTATTCTTAACTAATTTGTGCAATTTGTATAGCATCTATGGTTCAAAACTTGATATTATTTATATTATTAGGTGTGTTAAGTGTGTACAAAAGTTTATATTAATCTAATGGTGCAATCAAGAGATATTTGGGCTTTGATATAAAAGATTGTCACAAGTTGGTAGTTTAGGATTGGATAGGGTTTCTATGATAAGTAAAGATCTATCAATTGGATCAATGTAAATTTTGGCATGGTAATAGAAGACTTAAAGATCAAGCCACAAATTAAGTTTAAGCTGAAGTTAACGGTTGAAGAAGGAGAAATCACAACTAGAATTTCTACATCAATTTTTATGTTGGCGGCTGAGTGTCATCAATGCGGTTTTTGGACATTTTCTTGCAATCTATAAGTTGGGTTAGCCTGAATTTTTCTAAGCATGTAGAAGGCTTATACCAATATTTGTGTACAAAATTTCATACTAAGTAGATGATTAGATTAAAAGTTATAGCTTATCAACGTTCACTAATTAGGGTTAGGTGTCACGGACACAAGATTTATTCCAGTAAATCATCTAAGTAATAATAGACCAATAGAAGTAAGTAAAATAAGTTGATTTGATAATATCTAATAGACAAGCTTCCTAAAAGCTTCATAGACACGAAATCACCTTTATACATATAGGTGATTGGTAGGTTAGAAACTTGGTCAACAAGGTAGCCATATGGCGTACATGTTGGTAGCTTGTAGAACAAGCTAGCCATGTGTCACACATGTTGGTAGCTTGCGGAACAAGCCAAGTATGTGGCGCACATGTGAGAAACTTGTCGTGCAAGTTTGACACGTGTCTTACAAATTAGACACGTGTATGAGGTTCTATAGAATACCGCCATGTAGTTCTTACTTAGATAGTATTTATAGAGGCAAGAGTGAAGCCCTCTTCACTCTTGTCAACTCCTTTCCTGGTTCTAGTCTAGTTTCAAGAGTCTTCATGTTTCTAGTCTTTGGCAATAGCCATTCCAATTTTCTTTGAATATACATACTTTCATAATTCCATTTTGTGACTTTTACTTTGATACAGTTTCAATTAGATTATGCATCTCTTTCTAGTTCATGTCCGTGACAGATTGACAAGAGTATACTTATAATATCATAGCTTTGTCTTGTCTTGATTTAAGAGTGGATTACCCCTTTTCTCTTGATAAGACACAAGCATTTTAGAAGTTGTGGATTACCCTCTTCTAAATTGATATTATTCCTAGTGTTTTCTTTGTTCTCCCTATTATTTATCTCGAGTAGTGTTATATATTTTTTCAAGTATTATCATGGCCAAGCTTGTCGAAATGAAGAGTGCAATGGTACAAATGCAAGAGCAAATGAGGGAATTAATACTTGTAATGCATCAACTCACTGTACCTCCACAAGGAGCAATAAGATTACCAAATAATGAAGATATAGATATGGTTGGAGCTGCTTCAACATCTATACCAAGACATATAATTCCTCTTACATTAGAACATCGTTCAAGCATTAGAGAACCAAAAATTGATCTACCTGAGAAGTTTGATGGTACAAGATCCAAGTTTCGAGGATTCATCAATCAAGTCCAACTGGTGATTGAATTGCAACTGCAAAGTTTTTCAACTCCAGGATCACAAGTCAGATTTATTGGTACACTACTTTCAGGTTCTGCCTTATCTTAGTTTTCATCTTTTCTAGAATGATGTGATCCAATATTGGATAATTTAGAAGCTTTCTTAGCAAAATTTTGATCTATGTATGGAAAACACGATGCAACTTGTATTGCAACCAACAAGCTTTGTATCCTACGATAAGGCAATCAATCAGTGACATTATATGCTTCACAATTTTGACAACTAGCAATCGATATCAAGTAGGACGATGCTGCACTCATCAGTCAGTTTCTCTACGGATTACAATATGAAGTGAAGAAATTGATGTTGAACTTATCCGATCTTCAAACATTGAGTCAAGCAATAGACTTTGCGGTGAAGTGTGATAATCGATTTTTTGAATTTAGATCTGAAAGTTGTACAAGAGAACCTCAGCGACATTATAATTCAGTGGCAGCACCAATGACTTCTCAATATGTACCTTCAGAAGTCGAGAACATGCAAATTAATACTATATATTTCAAGCCGCTTACTGAATAAAAAAAGACTCGACGTTGTCAAGAAAGATTATGCTTGTATTGTGGAGAACCTAAACACACTGCTCAAAATTGTCCAAAGAAACGACGCAACCACAAGATGAGGAGTACGACTGTCAAAGAAGACAATATGTCAGAAAACGAGTTTGTCCAGCCACAATAAGGACCGTGCGGCTGGGATCTTATACAATTTCTAATGAAGGTCCTATCCTCTCCTCACAACCATCTCCTTGTTTTATAATAGATGTGTATTTAGGACCTAATAATTATAAAGCCTGTACTTTAATAGATTCAAGAGCCTCAGCTTGTTTTTTAGATGAAGAATTTTCTAAAAGCCATAGAATACAGATAATACAAAAATCTAGACCCGTACACGTAAAAGTCATAGATGGTCGTCCTTTATCTTCTGGAGATGTTACTCATGAAACACTTCCTCTAGATGTAGTAGTAAATGGCCATAATAGTTGCGTAATTTTTAACATAATTAGATTTTATTCTATTCCAGTTATTCTAGATCTATCATGGTTAGAAAAACACAACCCTTGAATAAATTGGATTTCTCGTACTTTGAACTTTTCTAAAAGTATAGCTAACAATATAATTAATCAAGTAAGAAATCACAAGTCTAGTAGAATTAAATCTGCATTTATAGGTGCAAGAGCTTTCTTGCACGTTGTTGTGTTGTGGTTTGGCTACTATGTGAAAAAATTGTACATGTATATTTAATGTATAATTTACTACTTAACTAAATGAAAGTCATATCAATGGATTTTATTGGTTATAAGATGTGATTAGGTTACTAGTTTAGAAAGGATCTATTAAAAGGATTATTATTAAGATTTATACAACCTTATTTTCTTTTTAGTAGTGACTTTTGAAGTTAATTTTATATTGATAGTAACTTGTATATATCTTAAGTCACCTATGTTAGACATTGGTGATCCTTAAGATCTTATTTACTTCTTTTATTTGATGCTTAAAGCACCAAGTATGTAAATCTTATAAGAAAAAGGGTTAGAAAATGGTTTTTAATGTAAAAAGGGTAGTTTGGCCATCCAAGTGGATGAATAGATGTGGATGATAGAAATGTCTATTCTAATTGGCCAAAAATCATGCCCAATGGGCTTCAAGGAGGCTGCCCGAGGGTTTATTAGGAGTTAGGGTTTGTTTTTGAAAGGGAGTCGAACATCAGAGGCTAGGATCATTAGGTTTAGGTTTTTGGATCTGGTTTAGGTACAAATTTTGTGTGATTTGCACTTTTTATGAAGAAGTTATAGGCGCCCAAAGTTAAGGTGTTGATTTTGGCCCTATTATCACTCTTTTGGGTATAACTCGCGCATACAGAAAGCAATCAAGGATCGGCAACTAGGATTGGAGAAAGCACTTTTACGGCTACACTTTTTATATGCAGCTCGATAAAATCCAAGCTAGGATAAAGGAGATATCGGGAGTTGAAGTCAGTGCTTACAACCTTAAGGGCAGTAAGTGACCCGATTACATAGTGGTTACATTTTGAGCTATATCTAATGAAATTTGATAGATTTTTGGCTCAAAATTTTCAGGAGTGTATATGCTTATGTCACAAGACTATGTGCAAAATTTTTGTGGCATTAGAATTTTAAGTTTGTGAGATATAAGGAAAATAGTGCTCGAGTGTCTCTGAGCTAGGGTTTTAAGCAACTGCTAGGGATTTTGAGATTTCAGACGATCAGAAACGCATTTATGGTTGATTCTTTCTTGTGGCAAAACTAAAGAGAATTATCTACACTTTGAACTAAATTTTATAGAAACTGAACGGTTGGATCAAGAATTATTGGACTCTAAAGTTCAGCAAGAAATTAGTCCTTGGGGGTGAATAAAGTTTTGAAGGGTTTTTGTGGAAATTTGAACCCTTTTTGTACAAACTTACTTGAATACAAAAGGGTTTATATACATAACTTCTCTTTTGTGAGATTTTTGTATTATTTTTTCTTTTTACTAAGGACAAACCACCTGTCGGTTTTTGCCATCAAATTTCAAATAAACTCTCCACAGCCAAGTATCCAGTGTATTCCCAGATAGAAGGCCACGTCATACGACAACGCTGCAGAAGAAAGATCACCTTTTGTCATTTATGCTACATCTATTTCCAATGATGGAAAGACTTCAAGTAGCATTCTAAGTCAATATCAAGATTATCAAGATGTTTTTGAGAAAAAGAATGCATATATTCTTCCAAAGCATCGTCCATATGATTGTTCAATCGACCTTGAAGAAGGAACTCAGCCACCATTTGGACCAATCTACAGTTTATTACAAGATGAATTGGCTGAACTCAAGGCGTATATTGACGAGAATTTGGCCAAAAATTTCATACGTCATTCTAAATCTCTAGCAAGAGCTCCAATTCTATTTGTGAAGAAAAAAGATAGATCATTGTAGATGTGTGTTGACTATCGAGGACTCAAGAAGATCACAATCAAGAATAGATATCCATTACCTCTAATATCAAGACTCCTCGACCAGTTGAATCAAGCTAGGATCTATACAAAAATAGATCTAAGAGGAGCATACAATCTAGTACGCATCAAAAAAGGAGATGAATGGAAAACTGACTTTTCAAACCAGGTATGGATATTTTGAATATAATGTCATGCCTTTTGGACTTACAAATGCACCAGCTGCTTTTCAACATCTCATGAATGGTGTTTTTTGTGAGTTCTTAGATAATTTTGTCGTCTGCTACCTAGATGACATTTTGATCTATTCTAAGAACGTAGAAGAACATGAAATACATGTTCGTCAAGTATTACAAAAACTTAGAGATGCGGAATTGTATGCCAAGATGGAAAAGTGTATATTTCACACTACTCAAGTTGATTTTTTAGGATACATCATTTCAAATGATGGTCTCATGATGGATCCTAAAAAAGTCCAAACAATCATGAATTGGAAGATTTCAAAGACGGTAAGAGATGTCTAATGCTTTTTGGGATTCACCGATTATTATCGGATCTTCATCAAAGACTTCTCTCGTGTTGCAGCTCCACTTACATATTTGACTTGTAAAGACAAACTCCAATAGAATCAAGAAGCGGAAGCAGCATTTGAAGCTTTGAAGACATTGTTTGTTTCTGCACCAATCTTGTATCGTGTCGATTTTTCTAACGCATTTTTTATGGAAATAGACGCATCAGACTTTGCCTTGGATGTAGTTTTGTCACAAATAGGAACATATGATAAACTTCATCTAGTAGCTTTTCATTCAAGAAAATTCTCAGCAGCCGAGATCAATTATGAGATCCACGACAAAGAACTTCTTGCAATCGTGGATTCTTTTCAAGAATGGCATCATTACCTAGAAGGCGCTTTGAGTCCAGTCACCGTATATATGGATCACAAGAACCTCGAGTATTTCATGTCGGTATACGTGTTGAATCGTCGTCAAGCTTGTTGGAGTATGTCTTTGTCAAGATTCGAATTTATTATCACTTATTGGCTAGGAAAACAACAAAATTTTTTTGATGCCCTTTCTAGACGTTCTTATTTTGCACCAAAAGAAGGAGATGCAGCTTTTGAGCAACAAAGAACGGTTCTCTTAAAACCAGAGTAGTTTTTATCTTCGAGCAATAAAATCAACATTGACTATTGATTCAATTTTTTTCAAGCAAATTCAATCAAGTATGTCCTCAGATCCTCTTATTCATGATATCAAGAATAATTCTTCCAAGTCTCATGATTCTTCTAAATTTGAGTTCAAGAACAATCTACTATATTTCAAAGGACGTCTATATGTTCCAAAAAAAAAAGCACGTTTACGTGTTCTTCAAGCACGTCATGATTTTCCAACTGCAGGATATTTTGGATACAACAAGACTTTGGAACTTATATCAAAAGATTTTTGGTGGCCTCAAGTATGGAAGGCAGTCAAAGACTTTGTACAATCATGTGATATCTGCTCAAGATCAAAGACTCCTCGTCATCGACCTTTTCGGCTTCTTCAGCCATTACCTATTCCAGAACAACCATGGTCTTCTGTTTCTATGGATTTCATCACAGATCTTCGAAGATCAAGATCTTATGACTTTACATTTGTGATAGTAGATCGGTTCACCAAGATGGTACATTTTGTGCCATGCACAAAATCTATCACAGGTGAAGAAACAACTAAGCTTTTCATTGATAATATCTATCGCTATCATGGGTTACCTAAGGATGTTATATCGGATAGGGGAACTCAATATGTGTCAAGATTTTGGAGAACCCTTTTTAAGATCTTAAAAGTACACATAAAGTTATCTTCAATTTTTCATCCTCAAATTGATGGACAAACAAAGTGCGTGAATCAAGTCTTGGAGCAATATTTAAGGTGTACCATCAACTACCAACAAGATGATTGGATAGTTCTTTTGCCATTGGCAGAATTTACTTATAATAATACGATACATTCTTCTACGCAACAAACACCTTTCTTTGCCAATTATGGTTATCACCCACGACTTGATGCTTTTGACTTTTCAAAAGTTGATAATCCAACAGCAGAAGATTTGGCAAATCGTTTGTCAGAGCTACATGCAATAATGAAGGTGCAATTAAAAGAAGCTCAAGAATGACAAAAAAACAAATGTAGATGCGTATCGTAAGGAACAACCACAATTCAACGTGGAGGATAAGGTATGGTTACTTCGTCGTAATATCAAGACTACTCGTCCTTGTGATAAGTTGGACTATTGTAGGCTTAGATCTTTTCCCATTTCTAAACAAATCAATCTAGTTGCATATCGATTACAGCTACCGGAGTCCATAAAGATCCATCTTGTATTCCACGTATCACTACTCGAGCCATACAAGACAATGGACATACAAGGAAGAAAACAAATACCACCGCCTCCTGTAAAAGTGGACAACAATGAAGAATTCGAGGTTGAAGAGATTTTAGATTCAAGGCGGCGCCAAAATCGACTGGAATATCTTGTGCATTGGCACGGATATGATATTAGTGAACGCATATACGCACATGGGAGCCATCAAAGAATCTAAGAAATACATCAATAAAATTTAATGCATTTCATCGACGACATCCATCAAAACCAAGATAAATATTCAAGAAAATCTTTGCTATAAAGCAAGGCAAGATCTATAGAGGTTTTATCCTACCTTGTATCATTGTTTGTCATTAGATTTATTTGTGCTAAAGAGATGGAGGATCAACAACCAGCAAATTCAGCTTAAGAGCCATCATTTGCTGATTTACCGGACAAGACATTACGACTATCACAACCTTCAAGACGATGGAATAGAGATGAAGATCCTCAAGAACGACATGTCTTTCCTCGGATTGATGGCAAAATACAACGTGTTTGGTATCACAACCTTGGAAGAGACTTCCAATGTTTGGTAATACTTTTAGAGGTAGGAAGTACACTTGATGGTATTCCTAATGTTTTCTTTGAAGGAAGTTATGAAGGCCTCAACAATGATCAAATAACAGGGTGGTCCTCTCGCCCTAATATGAGACATTATTGATGGCTGAAAGGACCTATCAACTACCTTCGAAGGGAACAAAGATCAAAGTATGTGGCAAGCACAATTCGATGTATTTTGCACTTTCTCAACATGTAATCACCACTCCTCGTGGAACTCGTTCCTAGAAGGGGGGATAATATCACAGATATAAGATTTACTCCAATAAATCACCTAAGTAATAATAGACCAATAAAAGTAGGTAAAATAAGTTGATTTTATAATATCTGATAAACAAGCTTCCTAGAAGCTTTATAGACGCAAAATCACCTTTATACATGTCTATAGGTGATTGGTAGGTTAGAAACTTGGTCAACAAGGTAGCCACATGGTGCACATGTTGGTAGCTTGTAGAACAAGCTAGCCATGTATCACACATGTTGGTAGCTTGCGGAATAAGCCAAGTATGTGGCGCACATGTGAGAAACTTGTCGTGCAAGTTTGACACGTGTCTTATAAATTAGACACGTGTATGAGGTCCTACAGAATACTGCCATGTAGCTCTTAGTTAGATAGTATTTATAGAGGCAAGAGTGAAGCCCTCTTCACTCTTGTCAACTCCTTTCTTGGTTCT
Source organism: Physcomitrellopsis africana (assembly GCA_036785485.1). Classification (NCBI taxonomy): domain Eukaryota; kingdom Viridiplantae; phylum Streptophyta; class Bryopsida; order Funariales; family Funariaceae; genus Physcomitrellopsis; species Physcomitrellopsis africana. The sequence goes on along the minus strand of JAWRVF010000434.1, from coordinate 108,003 downwards.
AGTCTAGTTTCAAGAGTCTTCATGTTTCTAGTCTTTGGCAATAGCCATTCCAATTTTCTTTGAATATACATACTTTCATAATTCCATTTTGTGACTTTTACTTTAATACAATTTCCATTAGATTATGCATCTCTTTCTAATTCATGTCCCTGATATTAGGACTTGCAAAGAAAAATAAAAATTACTTAATTATAAAAGAAACAAGGCAATTGGAATATATGTATAGTTGATGTTACTAAGAGGAGTATTTTTAGATACTTTTGAATTAAAATTTGAATTATATTCTTCATATGTGGATGAAACCTATTAGGATTTTTTGATTATTTGCAAATACAACTTTATCTTCCACAGCCAGGTGCTCAATGCATTCCCGAATAAGACAACATGTAATATAAAAGTGTTCAAAGATCTGAGGATTTGTCAACCAAATTCAATTGGTAACAGTTCTACAACTTGATACTTATTCAACAGAAGAATCATGGGTTGGATTGGTTGGCATCTTGCTTATAAGGAAAATATTATCATGATTTGCTTCTTTGTTTGAAAAAAAATCACCAATTTTAAACAACTTTGAAGTTTTCATAGAAGCATTTGTTGAAGTATTTGGAGAACATGACAAGGCTCATTGGACAACAACTAAGATCTGAGCATTGTGTCAAGGGGCATGCTCTACATCAATTTGTATATTTGATTTTAGGCAATTAACATTTGGGACAAAGAAACTTTAATGAATCAATTTTATTGGAAATAAAGAGACAATATAAAGAATTTATTATTATCACTTTTGGATCCACAATCGCTCAATGAAGCCATTAGCCAAGTTATAAAATATAATAATCAATTATTTCTAATATTATTAAGATCAACATTCGTGGGCTTGAATAAGACAACATGCAACCTAGTACACTCTTGGTATATCATTGATGAGTATTTTTAATTCATATTTAGAAGTAGAAGATATGTAACTTGATGTAGTATGTTTTAAACCTCTTAATCCACAAGAAAAGAAGCATTAGATGGAAGAAGATCTATATATGTATTGTGGCAAATAAGGCCATAAGTATCAAAGATACAAGAATATAAAGTAAGAGACTTGAATTAGAACAAGGTTTTAAGAAAAAACCAATAAAAACTTAAATTAACTAGATGAATACATGAACAACATCAAGAAAGGTGAGCTAGAACTCCAAGAGATGCGTTATTGGGATTGAAGAATTCTTCAGCCTTGACTTTTATTTATATATCCCTATCAAGGATGCTTCTTGAGCGGCTTCTATCAAACAATGAAACTTTTTAAGCAGCTTCTATCAATTGGTAAGCTTTTTGAGGTCCTTCTATTAACTTGGAAGCTTTTGGAGTTACTTTCACCAACTAGAAAGCTTTTCAACTAACTTTTATTAATTCAAGAACTTCTAAAATGTTTTAGAAGGTTCTATGAATCTCCAAAGTGTATGTCCTTAACATCACCTCTTTTTCTAGTGATGAATTCAAAGAAGAGTTCATATCTTCAAAAATCTTTTTATATACGTGAAAAATTAAGAATATACTATATTAATAAAATTAAGTATTTTATTCTCTATTCTTGGATAATAAATTCTATTAGTCTTTAAAAAAATTGCCTATAGCCTTGAGCTAGTATCTTTATTATTGAAACATTATATTTAAGGATTTGATCTTCATTGTGGCCTTCAAAACATCCTTCAAACAAAATCTTAGGCTTAAAAGGATTTATCTTTCTAAACTAAAGTAATATCACTAAAGCTCAAGCATTAAGATTAAAACTTGTATAATTGGATGTTGCTCCTAATAGCTCCAATGATAGTCATACTTGCTGCTAAAATGTATTATCTTCACTTTGCTCAATTGAAGGCTGTAAAAATTATATTAATTCATTTGAAGCTTATGTAGCAAGTGCATCTTTTGAATCTTGTTATGCTAAATCTTTCAACATTTAAAGATTGGACATGGTAATCGACTTACTTCTACTATTCTATTCTATCTTAGAATAAATGATTACATATTGATAAAGATTTTAGTTTAATTCTTTCCTTATGAGTATTCCTAAGATTCCATCTTTACTAAAAAATTATCATCAAACACATTTGGATTTGTAGAGATAGAATTGATAAAATTCCTATATCTTTTGAGGAACATTGGCAAGATTTTTGGCTACTTCCTATGTATGCTTATTGATATCATAGCCATAACAATGAATAAGATATTCTAATTTCTCCCACCTTTGATGTGAATCTAGTACCTTTTTGACCTCATATTCTTTATGATTTTTACTTTCAATACTAGGTGGCAATTGTTATATTCTTCATAAAATACATGACTCTCTATAAGGCTTTAAAAGAAAGACATGGAAAATTAGATGTACCTTCATAGAAGATAGTAGTTCCAAGCGATATACCATTGGATTTATTTGCTTTTAGATAGAAAATGGTCTTAGTCTCTAATAATCCAATTTATTGTAAAGCCAATTAATTTTGATGTTTTGTCAAAGAAGCCATATTTTATTTCCAATATAAAAAATAAGCAATTAATTCCTAAATTTATCTATAGATGCCTTATAAGCATCTTAAGCAGCTTATAATTGAAGCTTCAAGATTTTTTGGAATTGTAATAAATGCTTTGCAAATCCTTCAACTGCTGGATTGTTATTTTTTAGCGTACTCTATAAATTAAGCTTTGGATAATATCCATAGTTGAAGTAAAATGATATTTGTTGAATTGAAGCATAAATAATATTATTATATGCAAACTCTATTAATGATAGATATGTAATCCAATTGTCTTATTAATAGTTGAAATTGCATTATAAATATTGCTCTAAAATATGATTATTTCGTTCTATTTGGTTGTTATTTTGAAGATAGAAAGCTAAAAAAATATATATATATTTATCTTTAATATTTCAAAAAGATATTTTCAAAATTTAGATATCAATTGGGATCCTTGATCAAATACAATATCATCCAGAAGGCCATGATATCAATATATATTATTAAGAAAGAGCCTTGTTGTTTCTTCATTAGATGAAATCTTTTTGCAAGAAATGAAATAAGCCATCTTTGTGAGTTGATCAACCACTACAAGGATAGTATCTAATGAATTAGATGGCAGTAGATTTGTCATGAAATCAATTGAGATAGAAGACCATTACTGTTTTGGAACAAGTAATGGCCTTAAGAGTCTATAAAGACAATGTCAAGGATTTTTGGACCTTGAACAGATGTCACAAGAGAGCATAAAGTCCTTCATAACCTTCTATATTTGAGGCCATCAAAAATCTTGAGAAATAAGTTCCAAGGTCTTGTCAAATCTAAAATAATCTACAATTGGAAAGTCATGGCAAGATTGAAGAATACACAATTATAGAGGTTCTTTTAGAATATACAAATATTCTTCAAAGTATAGAAGGTCTTCTTCAAGCTTAAACTTATCAGTATTTTTATTAAGGTGACGCTTGATATCAAAGGCCAAAACATCATTAGTGGTTGTAGTATGTACCTTATAAGCTTAGGACCAATTGATTTTTGGGATGATTTTTATTTTTTTTAATAATTGTTGATAATTAGCTATTGGTGAAAGTAATTTAGTGTTTCATCAGGAATAGTTACGAATAATTTTAGATTAGTGAAGTCAGACCATAGGTAGCAATGGGATAGCAAGAAGTATTTGCTAGAAGAACCGATTGAGAGCAGGCAAGTGTTGTAGTTGGAAGGACTGCCTTGTTTTATAGCTAGGAAGGAACTGATTGAAAGTCAGTCTACTTCAAAAGAAGAGACTATTACGGGTGAGAGCCAGAAAAGCCACACAATTTTTATTATTTTGTATGAACCTATTATGAATTAATATGATGCTGAGATTGTGATGAAGTGTGATGAATAATTGCATGAGTGATAATTACTATTGGTGTTAAGTCTGTAGTGCATAAAAGTCGATTGATTAATACATATTTATAATTAGGTGATATAATTAGAGATTGTATCTTTTCTGAGAGATCTTTGATAGTTGGGATGAATGTGATTGGTCGGAGACTATTAAACTAGCAAAGACTAGGTATGATTGGTTAAAAATAGAAAGTCGAAGAATGAATTAAGATCGGAGATGAAGAATTTGTGAAATAAGAGAGCAATTGGGTGACTTGGTGAGAATTCAGATTATATGCTAGAGTTTAAGAATGAACCAATGGAAATTATGTGAATGTTAGTAACCTATGGAAGTGGTAATTGTAAGCTAAAATTCTTTGAGACTGATTATATAATATGTGAAGTTATGGTGTGGCAATTCAAAGAGTCTGATCAGTTTGATGGAGATTGGAAGGAATAGAACGTAGTTGATTAGGAATATAATAATAGGAAGATAGATTATGGAGAGTTGAGTGAATCAGCTAGTGTTATTTAGATTATCAATTGGAGAGAATGTGATTGAATTAAATACAAGCTGAATAATTGAAGATCAATCCAATAGGCATAATGACATTCCAGAAGGAAAATACATTGCATCAATTGAAAAAAAGAAGTGAAAATAAAGTAGTGCTAGGAATATCTTTGACTCTTTTGGTTGAATTATAATATATTATAAATAGTACTATTAGATTAGATGTGGGGACAAAATTCCCTCATTAGTTTTGAATGTGCAAATCCATAGATCAACCATAGCCAAAAATCACCTATTGAATCCTAAAACGCAATCATCCGCCTCCCTATAAATGAACCTCTGCCATTAGAAATAAACTCCCATTAGTGAAGATTACTATAATATTTGGCGCCGTTGCTAAGGAGGTAGCAATTGATGGAAAATATCTTGGATTCTCTTATAGGTCGATTAAGAAATATGATTAATTGGATATTTTATTGAAGGACTCAAATGAGCCAATAATAGGATTAAGAAAAAAATAATAAAATAAAACAAGTCAGAAAAAAAACTTCTAGAGTAGAAAGAGCAAGAGTGAGGAATTTAAGGGCCGAATTAAAATCCCTTTCTTGATAGAGTAAGAGTGAAAGAAATGCATCCTTATCTTCACAACAATTGAAAAAATCAATTATATACTTGAGTAAAAAAAAACCAAGAAGACCAATAGGTGCCAATAAATAAGTAATCAAAAATATATCCCAATTATTAGTTATTAATATAAATCAAGAAAGTTTGAATGGTTATAAGTAATCACAACCCAATAGATTTGTGGCAAAGTCACTAAATCCAATTGTATTGATCAAGCCACAGACTCCAATTGTATCACTTGCTTACAAGAGTGACTTAGTGTAATTGTTTGCTAAAAAAAATCAATTTTTAATTTCATCAATTAGTAAAGAAACTCTAGCAGTAGTACCAAGTGAACAAACTGATGAAGATTATGAGGAATTTATAGAAAGTGAAGGAAGTTAGATAGCCGAGAAAAAATCTACTAGGGATCTAGCAAGCGATAATGAAGAAGAGATAAGCAAAAGTGATAAATAAAAAGAAATATCTATTAAATGGCAACAAGTCAACTAATTGTATGAAGGATTCAATGAAATTGATAGAGGTCAATTACTGAAAAATCAAGAAATAGGATTATTGCCCAATCCTCACGAATTAGTGAATGAACAAGACTAGCTGAAGGAATTAAGCAATAGCAATTTAATTCTTGATAGGATCAATAGTAATCCTAAGAAGCAATTGATGAGTATCGTTGTATTTATTGGAGCCAATCAACAAGGTATTAGAACTAATATCTATTTAAATATTAATAAGCAGACTGCAATCATGAGGATGGCAGCTCAACCACTATTATCTATGGTTATGAGGGCTAATCTTCCAAAGGATAGACCCACGTCCCTAGTACCCTTACCTAAATTTCATGGCCATATTGGTAACAATCCTAATAGGCATATAAATGAATTTCTAATTAGCTGCAATGCCAATAAGACTAGGACTGAGAGCCATTGATATGAAATATTTCCTACCACTTTTAAAGACCATGCCAAATAATAATTTTTAAGGCAACCAAGAGGCCATTTTGTTGATTGGGCTGCATTAAGAGATGCCTTTGTGGCACATTTTAGGCCAATGGGGTATGTAAAAAGATTGAGTGAATTTTTACATGAATTGCAAATAAACACCAATGAAATAATTGATAGTTATTATGGCAAGATGGAGGATTTAATTTTGAGACTACTTATAGAGGATGGTTTCAATAATGGGATGAAAATAAAATTTTTTATACGTGGATTAGTCTCTTTTAAATTTAAAGACTATGTCAAGGAAATATCTCCTACAACATTACTTAAAATCTACAATAGGACAAAATTATATGAAAATATTTGGAATAATTCAAAATTTTTTAATAGCCATAATCTTATATTGGTGTCTTATAACAAAGTGGTTCCAATACAATCAGTAGTGACACAATTAATACCATAAGGGATCCATGATAATCCACCTTTTAATTATGGGACACCACAATATTTGACTCCTTAATCTAAGGTTTGAGTGGTAATATCAAGTGTTCCCAATCAACCGATAGATAGAGCAGTCCAAAATACTACAGATGTGATAAGTGAACTGACCACATTAATGAATGAGTTCAAAGTCAATAGAGCTAGATCTTATATACACAGGTAAAAGATCTCAATTGGATGAGGCTAATATTAAGTTTACCAATTGTAAGGGCTAAGGCCATTACAAAAGAAATTGTCCCTCTCCATAAGATGTGCCTCCTATCACGGACACATTTTAAGTCACCACTTTTTAAAATTTTTTGTAGTCTTCTAAAATCTTCCATAGCTTTTTAGAATCTTCAAGAACCTTTTAAAACCTTCTTTAGTCTTTTAAGAATCTTCTATAGTCTTCAAAAATCTTCCAAACCTTCTTGTAGATTTTTTAGAATCTTCTAAAATCTTCTTTAGTCTTCTTGAAGTCACCTTAGTCTTCCAAAATCTTCCTTAGGCTTCTAGAATCTTCTAAGATATTCTTAGAAGGTCCAATAAGACATAGGCCTTATAGTATAAATAAGAGGTAAGACCAATGTGTACCTCAGTCTTGCCAACACAAGTCTTGGAGCAATGCAAAGTATTGCCTTATTCTTGATATCAATCTAGTCTGCTGTTCTTCATCTAGTTCTTGTTCTTGTCCATTTAATTCTTGGTTCCTAAAATTATTTTGATTTTGAATCTTTTCCTTGTTTCTTTGCTAATCTGCTATCTTGTATCCTTGACACCTCTCAAATATCGCTATTATGGAGGGAGCCATGACATTGATGTATGTAACCAATTATTTTAAGATGGATATAATAGAATTTAGATTAAAAAACCATTGTTTTAGATGGAGGACGACCATGGTTATTCAAACAATGGGAGAAGAAATACTTATATAAAAAATAATTGGAATAATAAAAACAAAAGACCATGATTCAATCAAAATTATAATAGTGATAATTTTATAATCCTTAGGAATCTGAATCCAAATTTTTTTGTAAATAATTTTAATAATGGGGGCTATAATAATAATGCTAATTGATTTATGCTTAGAAATCTAAATCTCCAATTGCATTGGTGGAAGCAAATGCTTTATTGCAATATTAATCAGAGTGGTGCTACTTATGGAGGAAGAAATCTCAATTGAATGAATAATAATGTGGTGTCTTACAATTATAATCAAAGAGGTCAAATTTGATCCAATTGCCTAAATGCCAGGATTCAAGTCTTTTATACATCTATTCGTGGTAATTGCAAACAACAAGGTCATACGAGTGAAGAGTGTAATGGCTTTAAGAGGAATGGACCTAAAGATATTGGTAATGGAAGAAATATAAAGGATAACAGTACAAAGTTAGTTCAATTGCCTGATGATTATGTAATACCAAGTAGTGCAATAGGAATAATCAGAATGACAATAGGTCTGTAAATAAAGTAGATGCTTATGAAAATAGAAGCAATAGGTCCTATCTATTGGTATGATCTTTGAATATAGTAGACCAAGTTGTGGGTGTTAATACTTGTGGCATGTTGGTCAAGCAATGGCTAGAAGGTGTGCAATTAATTAAATCTGATAAAATAAAATTAACGACTAATTGTAAGAAAATAATCAATAGATCTACCAAGAAAAATCCAATAGGTGGGAATCTCCCATATTATGTAATAATTATTAAAGAACCTGTTGGTAGTACTACTCTTGCACATATAAATTTGCCAAAACGATTAGTGGGATTTTTCAATCCATTGGTGGCTATGTCAGCAATACCTACTATACCTATGAATCAAATTGAGAGTGAAAAAAATAAAATTCGAAATAACATAGTCCTTAATATAAGTCAATCAATCATATTTGCAGAGAATCCTACAACAATATCAATTGGTGTAGAACTATCGGACTCCATTGGCACTCAAAAAACAAATTGGATGCTTGATAATATGACACATCTAAAACCAATGGGTAATTAGTTTCATTCGATTTGAAGAAAATAAAGGAAGAAATTAAAAACTATTGGAATAACATAAGATACTATATCTGACAATCTATTGGAGGACCTAGAAAAGATTAAAGCCAATATTATCCTTAAGCAATTGTTGAGTGTTGTTCCACAGTGCCGTACTTTATTGTAATTGATTTTGATTAAGAGAAAATATAAATTAATAGTAAATAAAATATTTCTTAATTTAGATCCTAGAGCTCTTATAGTGGATGTTTAAATAGAGGGTCTATTGATTAAAGAGATCCAAATAGATGGTGGATCTAGCATAAATTTAATGGATATCAATACCATGGTAGATTTAAATTTGAAGGGCTTACAGGAAACCCAATTGATTCTCAAGATGGCTGATCAAAGTAAAGTGAGGCCATTGGAAGTTTTGCCTAAAGTTTTGACAATTATAGCTGATATCAAATATCTTATAGATTATATTGTATTTAAATCTAACACACCTTATGTAGCATATCCAATTCTATTGGGGCGGCCTTGGTTTTACTAAGTGCATGCCAACAATGATTGGAGAAGAGGCTTATTAACAATTGGCAAAGATAATAAGAAAGTAAAAATGGATATGTATCCTATAAGATATTATGGAGAAATCCAATGATATTCTTCTGAGGTATCAAACAACAAAATCTATAAATCTGATTCAAAAGATGTTGAAGCCAATCGGATATATAATAAAGTTAATTGCAAATATATAAATAAAAATCTAAAATCAACCTGTAAAGAAACAAGGCTTGGAAAATATATAATTCCATATTTGGAAGATAATAATAGCGATAAGTGCATTTCTGTATGGATGGCAGATAAGATTGTCTATATTGTTCAACATACCTATAGTAAGAATGAGCTGAATGATCCTATAGGTAATAATAAAATTGACATTCTTGATCTATTGGAATTTATCCCGGTTGCACAACATGTCCCTAAAAGACAGTGCTACGACCTACCTATTAATAAGATAGGGAATAAATTTAAAATTATTAAGATTAATCAGCAATTATTCAAGCAAGAAAGAACAATATGTTAGAGATTTTTTTCTAAACATATATCATCTTTTGCTTGGACCTATAAGGATTTAAAGGAGATCTCCCTTGAAGTATGTAAACATCATATTAATTTAGAAGCAGATGCTAAACCTATGAGGCAAAGACAATGTCGTCTTAATCCAAAATATTCCGTATTAGTAAAAAAAAAATCAAAAAATTATTTGAAATTGGTTTTATTTATCATGTATCTTATAATGAATGGATTGGTCCAATTGTAATTATACTCAAGAAAAATAGAAAAATACAAATTTGTCAAGATTTCAAGAAATTAAATAAAACTAAAAAGAAGGATTATTTTCTATTACTATTCACAAATACCATATTGGATGCCGGGGCAGGTTATTAGTATTATTCTTTCCTAGATGGATTTAGTGGATATAATCAAATTAAGATTGCCTTGGAAGATCAAATAAAAATAACTTTTATCATTGATTGAGGAACTTATGCATCTAATATGATGTTGTTTGGCCTTTATAATATCCCAGCCATATTTCAACGGGTGATGATGATAGTCTTTTTACTTTATCTCCAATAGTTTATGGAAATATTTTTAAATAACTTTTGTGTATATGGCAGTAAGAGAGATCATGAAAACCAATTTGCATTGTGTTTTGGAAAATATAATGAATATGGCATTTCTTTGAATATAACAAAATGCCAATTTGGTGTGCCATATGGCAGGCTATTGGAACATATAGTGAGTAAAGAAGATATAGCAATGGATCTTGATAAGATCCTATTGATTGTAAACTTCTTTCACTCTAAAATTATAAAGAAAGTGAGGAGATTTTTAGATTTGACTAATTATTATAGGAGAGCTATTTATTTTTTTCCTTTATTAGTACATCCATTGACTAAATTGTTGAAAAAATTGAAAGTGGAAGCAAGTCTAGTGTAGGATACCAATTGTGAACAAGCTTTCTTAGTTTTAAAAAATAAACTATCTTCAGTCCATGTATTGATCTCCCTCAATTGGAATAAACCATTCCATGTATATGTAGATACTTCAAATGTGGCAATTGATTATGTGCTGAGTCAAAAAGATGCCACCAATATGGATCACCCAATTTATTTTGCAAGTCATCAATTGATACTAGCTAAAAAAAATTACACTACTATGAAAAGAGAGGCCTTAGGGATGATATTTTCTATACAAAAATTTCACCATTATCTATTAGGTTATGAATTCATATTCTACATAGATCATGATGCATTAAAATATTTAATAAATAAACTTGATTTGAGTGGCCAATTGGCAAGGTGGATATTATTATTGCAAGAATTTAATTTTGCAATTGTGGTTCGTCTTAAAAAGTTCTATAGTAATATTGATTATCTACCCTGATTAGAATCTTTTGATATAACTAATCTGTTACCAATTGATGATAATTTCTCAGATGCTCAATTGTTTGAAGTTGATGTGATCTAGCGAGAATATGTAAAAATTCTTCAGTACTTGAATATCCAATCATTTCTAACTAATAGTACGCTTATATAGATCAAGGCTATTATTCAGAAAAGTATTTTTTATACAATGATAGCCAATAATTTATATAAGTAGGGATGCAATAGAGCTTTAATGAGATGCAATAGAACTTTAAAGAGATGTAATAGAGCTTTAAAGAGATGCATTTATAAAAATGAAATCCAATTGGTTTTAGAAGGTTGCCACTCAGATGCTTGCAGTGGCTATTTTACTGGCAACACCACAATTTGAAAGGTTTTATTAGTAAGCTATTAGTGGCCCACATTATTTAAGGATGCCCATAAGTATGCTAGAAGTTGTGATTCTTGTCAAAAAATAAGTTGCCCTACTCCCACTTCTGCTATGTTGTTAATACCCTTATTGGCATTAGCACCTTTTGAAAAATGGGATATTGATTTTGTAGGTCTAATAAGTCCAGCTACTATTCCTAGTAGAGAATGTTATATTCTGATTGCCATTAATTATGCCACTAAATGGACAGAAGCAATTGTAACTAAAAGTAATGATATAAAGGTTGTGGCCAGGTTTTTATATGAATATATTATTTTGTGATTTAGTTGCCCTAAGGAATTAATAAGTGATAGAAGAATGTATTTTTTGAATGCAACAATTGAAGAATTAATTAATACCTTTTTGATTAAACATCAAAAAATCTCCTCCTATCACCCTCGTGTCAATGAGCAAACCAAAAAAACCAATGATATACTGTGTGAAATCATCACAAAAACTATTGCAGGATTGGCCATTGATTGGACTGAGAAACTGTGGAGAGCTTTGTGGGCCTATAGGACAATTTACAAAGTAACTACTCAATTTATCCCATTTCAATTGGTATATGGTCAGGAGGCTGTTTTATCAATTGAATTTGAACTTCATCATTGATAATTGCTTTAGACAATTGGTTGGATGATGCTGAGAGTTTAAAAGAGTGACCACTGCAATTAGAAGCTTTGGATGAAAAACAATGGAAGGCCTATTTGAATACCGCCACTATTCAATCACAACGAAAATCCTTTTATGATAGCAAATTGGCTCCCAAGTACTTTCAAGTGGACAATTTGATGTTATTATATGACAGTTGTTTTTTCAAATTTTTTGATAAATTCCAATTACACTGATTAGGCCCATATATAGTTGTTGATATTTCTTCCAATGGATCTGCACAACTCTAAGATCTAGAGGGCAATTTATTATCCACTCGAATAAATGGATAATGTCTTAAATTATATTATGATTAAGTCAAGGACTCTTCTATATTCATGAAGGAAAGGGAAGATTTGAATGCATGCTAGAGCACCGAGGCTTGACCTTGTGACTAACAAGGAGCGTGGGATGAAATGGCTGTATCTGTTCAGGTCTCAAAATTCCAATACAATCATTTTCTATTACCTCATCCCAAATTGATTTGATATATATATATATATATATATATATATATATATATATATATATATATATAAAAAAAATAAATAAAAAATAAAAAATAAAAAACAATGATAATAATCAATTTATCTTCCAATGAATTGATAGTGTATAGCTCTTTGTTCTCTCATGTGAGAGAGGCATATACAAAGAAGTCTTGTCATTATTTTTGAAGATTTAACAATGATGAGAAGAAGATGTTTATTATTATAGCATCATAGTCTATTAGATAACTAACAACTCAAATAGCATTTAGCTCTTTGTGAGAGTATTAGATGGATTATACGATCATAAAGATACATTGTGAAAGTGAGTAATGCGCAAATATCAATTGAGCACATTTCGAGGTATTGAGAAATTTAAGACAGAGAATAGTATCGATTGTGAGCATATATATTTGGAGAATTATAGCAAGACATGGAAAAGATGATTGTATAATTATCAAGATGAAAGAAGCTATAATCCAATTGGTAGGACTCAAGAAACCAAAGCTAGAGCCAAGGATGACTTCTACAGAAGCCGGTCCATCAGCAACAACACTAATTTCTTTGGTAATGTTGACAACAACATCGACAATGGAACCACACCGATCGATGCTACAAGAAATTTGTGCGAAGCAAGATGAAGAGAGTTTGGATGGGATGGTACATCAATCAAAGGCCAAATTAGAGTAAAGGGCAATGCAAATGAGGGCAAAACTTGATCAATTAGAGGTAGTGATTGACAAGGCACAACAAGAGGAGGAAATTTTAGAGGAGTTGGTTCACTTGCGGAATAAGCTAGTAGAAAATGTTGTCCAAATCTAGCAACAGGAAGTGGTAGTATAATTGGCCAAGATGGAGCTACAAGAAGAAAAAATGAAATTTGAGCACTGATTGGAAATGCTTACAAGTTGGCTTAAAGAGATTGATCGATATAAGAGAGAGGTCCAAGTTGAAGATCATGCAAAGAAATAGGAAAAGGAGGCCTTGGAGTCTAGGCTTTGCCAATTGGAAGAGACTCAAGTAGCCTAGATATTAGAAAAGACTCAATTGGAGGAGTGAATGCAATTGCTCATATCAGAGCTATGTGGTGAATAAGGATCCGATGGTCAGAACCAATTGGTAGCTACAAGCAACAATTTGTTGGTAACGCGGAGATATGTGTTGAGAGTAAAAGATATTTTAGAGCTATTAGAGTGATTGCCACTAGCACATGTCTCTGAGCAGGCCTATTGATTTAATTGTCAAGTCTTTTTTCTATTGCATCATATTTAGTTAGGTGATACCTTGTCATTAATACAATTGGAGAAAGTTTGGGAAAAAGTTGCTACCTTTGAAGTATAATACCTGATTGCAAAAATAATAGTGAGAGGTGAACTATTAGTGGATGATTATTTCTAAGTTTATCCATTGGTGGGAGATTTGGAGGCCCAATCATTCCTATATAGGTAGGATATGGAGCGATTGTAAGTTAATCAATGTCAGCAGTTGAAGGTAGTAAGAATAATTGATAGAGTAGTAAGTTGTGTTGAATGAACATGACCAATTGTTAGTGGTTTTAATTGCTATTAGGGCAATTAGAATGGTGTGGAGATGATCAACTAAAAAGAATAAATCTAACACTTGGTGTTGAGATTTGATGTGGAAGAGTGGATGACTAAGAAAATTGAATTGTGCAAGGAGCATGTCAGTGAAGCAATAGCAATGGACATCTACTCATTGGTATATTTTTACACCTATCGGTATCTACAGGCTCACTTGACAATGTTAATACAAGCCTCATCTCCAGCCACGATCGGCCCTTTTGATGTGGACAAGGCATGCTGATTAAAGAATGTGCAAATGTTGCAAGTTAAACTGCAAGCACTATTGGGCATGGATCTGCAACTCAATAATTGGAGTGTGTTATAACTGACTAACAAGGCGGACAATTGGTATTTGGGCAAGTATGATAATTTCTTCACACAGCTAAAATATGAACTGGATTTTTTTACTTAAAAAGTCTTATTGTAGATTGAGAAGGATTTTGGAAGCCAATCGGAGACACTGCTACATTCAGTGGAATAATTGATCTAAAAAAAAAGCCATCTATGCCATCCTCGAGTTCTAGATTTGATAGAGACGGACTCGAGGTGGTGCAAGATATCATGACGCTATGGATGGCTTCCAAATACATATGTAGGCACGACGTGGTATAATTGGTGTAAAATGGAAGAAGAGTGGAATACGATGGAAAAATATGTTCAGAGTTATGGGTTATTTTTTGCTAAACATGGCAACCATTGTGACCCTGTGTATTTTTGTTAGGCTATTTTTTACAGGGTCTTAGGCAATTGTTGTTAAGAATTTTGGATCATCATCAATCCTCGATTGGGCGCTCCACAATCCCAAGATGGCTACTTGATCACTAAAATCAAGTATCTATTGGCGAGGTGCATATGAATTTTTGAGTTGATGTGTTCAATTCAGTTTTTAACTAGAGTACATAATGTAGTTTTGGATGAATTTAAGGGCAATTGGTATGGAGAGATGGAGCAATTCTACCAAATACAGAGGATTGGTGAGTATAACTTCTATAGAAATAAATACCAAACTCTCCATAGGAAAATGGATGAGTACAATAGAGGAGTGTGGGTAGTTGGATGTGACCAAATTATGAAGATGCCGATGGAGTGGCATGATAAGTCCTTGACCTATAGAGTGATATTTTCTTTTTAGAAACTTATAGTGAATCAACTTTATCAGGACAAATATAGCCACCACCATCTTATATTGGAATCAAGGACTATGTGGAATATGAGGTGGAACAAGTCCTTGATTCACGACGGAGACGGGAGAAGTTAGAATATTTAATTTATTAGTGTGGCTATGATATAAATGAGTGGACTTGGGAGCCAGTGGAAAATATAACAAATGCATCACAAAATGTACAAGAATTTCATCGATGATATCTTGATAAACCAAAAGTCGACCACTAATGAAATGTGAAGATGAAGCCTTTTCCAAAAGAATGTATATAAGTAGGATCTAAGTCTTAACGAAATATAATTTGTTGCGTTTTGCTTTCTTGTAGTATCAAGATATCTAATTTCAGAGTGTATTTAGATATGGCTAGTGAAAATATAAATACTATATTAGTGGTGCCATCTCAACCAAGTAGCTCACGGCATCGACCTCAAGATAAAGAATTACAAGAGCCAAGAAGACGTCAAAGAATACCAAGTAGCAGATCACTTGTGATTATCTTTGAAGTTGAACCAACTCATGTAGGTAGTAGCAAAGCGATATTTTCAAGTCGTTTTTACAATGAAGACTCATAAGTTCAGGCTTGGTCTCAAGTAGAAGATGTTGGTTATTACCGATGGCTACAAGGATCCATGAATCATCTACCTTGTGAACAACAAGTGGAATATATTATAGAGACTATGCGTCAAATCTTTGATTTCCTACGTTTGTGAATATACATTTCAAAGGGCTTCTAAGAGACCTCAAAGCTAGAAGAGGAGGTGATGTTAAAGACATACTTATTAGAATCTTTTAGAATATTCTAAAAGATTCTTAAAACTCTCTAGAACCTTCCAGAGCCTTCTAACATCTTTGTAGTTGATAGAAGTTGCTTGAGAAACTTCTTAGTTGATAGAAGTTACATGAGAAGCTTCCTAGTTGGTGGAAGTTGCTTGAAAAGCTTCCTGGTTGGTGGAAGTTGCTTAAAAAGCTTCCTAATTGGTAGAAGTTGCTTGAGAAACTTCCTAGGTAGGAGTATATATTGGAGTCAAGGCTGAAGAATTCTTCAGTCTTGACAATACATCTCTTGGAGCTCTAGCTCACTTCTCTGGTATTGTTTCTTGTACTCATCTGATTAATCTAATTCTTACCACTTCTTCTTAAACTTCTTGTTGAGACTTCCAATCTATATTCTGCGTCCGTGACACAGATTCTTAATTGTTGCCAAGCTCGATGGAATATGTTATTATCTTGATTTAATTTTATTATCACTTATCAACCTAAGAAGCAATAAAGATTTTTTGATACTTTATCTAAGATATCATATCTTGTACTAAGGACAAGAGAGGCAGCTTTTTATCAATAACATACAACTTTATTGAAGCCGAAGCAATTTTGACTTTGAGCCACTATTGCATTGCTATCTATTGATTCTAGTTTCTTCAATGACATACATGTTGCAACCACTAATGATGCTTTGGCCCTTGATATCAAGTATCATCTCAATGAAAATATTGACAAGTTTAAACTCAAAGAAGACCTTCTATATTTTGAAGAACATTTGTATATCCCAAAAGCACCAACATGATTGTGTGTTCTTCAATTTTGCCATGACTTTCCAATTGCAGGTCACTTTGGATTTAACAAGACCTTGAAACTTATTTCTTGAGATTTTTCATGGCTTCAAATGTGAAAGGCTGTAAAAGACTTTGTGCTCCCTTGTGACATTTGTTTAAGATCCAAGAATCCTCAACATTGTCCTTATAGAATCTTAAAGCCCTTGCCTATTTTAAAATGGTCATGGTCTTCTCTTTCAATAGATTTCATCACTAATCTATCACCATCCAATTTATTAAATAGTATCTTTATGGTGGTTGATTGACTTATAAAAATAGCTGATTTTATTTCTCATAAAAAGACTACATCTAGTGAAAAAAAGATAAGGTTCTTTTTTAATAATATATATAGATATCATGGCCTATTGGATGATATTATATCTAATGAAGGATTCCAATTCATATTTAAGTTTTAAAAATATCTTTTTAAAATATTGAAAGTAGATATTAAACTTCCTTTGACTTTCTATTCTCAAATTGATGGCCAAATAGAATAAATTAATTAAGTTTTGAAGCAATATTTACAATGTAGCATCAATTATCAACAAGATAATTGGATCTTATATCTATTATTAGTAAAGTTTGTATATAATAATATTATTTATATCTCAATTCAATAAAAAAATATTTTATTCCAACTATGCATATCATTCAAAGTTTAATAAATGAAATACGCTAAAGAATAACAATCCAATAGTTGAAGATTTTATAAAATATCTATTGCAATATCAAACAACTTTGAAGCTTCAATTGCAAACAATTCAAGATACTTACAAGATATTTGTAGATAAATTTAAAAATTAATTATTTATTTTTTTATATTAAAGATAAAATATGATTTTTTAAATAAAATATCAAAATTATGCAAGCATATGATAAGTTGAACTATTGGAAATTAGGACAATTTTCTATCCAAAAGCAAATTAATTCAATAATATATTGCTTGGAACTACCATCTTTTATTAAGGTACATCTAATATTTTATGTCTCTTTTTTAGAACCTTAAAAAAAATCATATATTTCAAGAAGAGTATAACAATTACCACCTAATATCAAAATTAAAAATTATGTAGAATATGAGGACAAAAAGATGTTAGATTCATAGCAAAAGTAGGACAAATTAGAATATCTTATTTATTGGCACAACTATGATATCAATAAGCATACATGAAAATTAGCCAAAAATCTTGCCAATTCTTTTCAAAAGGTACAAGAATTTTATTGGATCTATCTCCACAAATCTAAATGTGTTTGATAATAACTTCTTGGTAAAGATTGGATCCAAGGAATATTCATAAGAAGAAGAGAGTTAAACTAAAACCTTTATCAATATGCAATCATCTATTTTAATAAAGAATAGAGTAGTAGAAGCAATTCAATCACCATGTCCAAGCTTCAAGTGTTAAGATATTTATTAAAATAAGATTCAAAAAATTCACTTGCTATACAAACTAGTGTAATTTTCATAGCCTTTAATTGAGCAAAGTAAAGATGATACTTTTCAATGCCAAATACGACCATAATTGGAACTATTAGGAGCAACATTCAACCATCCAAGTCTTGATTCTAATGCTCAAGCTTTAATAATATTGCTTAAGCTTAGAAAGATGAATCTTTTTAAGCTTGAGATCTTATTTAGAAGATGTTTTGAAGGCTGCAATAAAGATCAGATCCTTGAATAGGATGTTTCAATAACAGAGGTACTAATTGAAGGTTATAGGCAATTTTTTCAAGGATCAGCAGAACCTATTCCTCAAGAATGGAGAACAAAATATATAATTTCATTAGTGCAATGTATTTTCAATTTATTACGTATGTAAAAAGATTTTCAAAGATATGAGCTTCTCTTAGAATTCGTCACTAGAAAAAGAAGTGATGCTAAAGACATATACTTTAGAAGTTTATAAAATCTTATAAAATATTCTAGAAGTTCCTAACTTAATGAAAGTTAGTTGAGAAGCTTTTTAGTTGGTGAAAGTAGCTTGAGAAGCTTTGTAGTTAGTGGAAGGAGCTTGTGAAGCTTCCAAGTTGATAAAAGGAGCTCGAGAAGCTTCCCAATTAGTAGAAGCTGCTTGAGAAGCTTCTTAATTTGATAGAAGCCAATCAAGAAGTATCCTAGACAAGGATATATATTGGAATTGAGGTTGAAGAGTTCTTTAGTCTTGACAACGTATTTTTTGGAATTCTAACTCATTTTTTTTTTTATATTGTTCATATATTTATTTGGTTAATTCAAATTCTTCTTGTTTTCTATTTGAAACCTATTTCTAATTTAAATTTCTTATTCTATATTCTCTTATCTCTGACACCTCTAATTTAAATTGTGGATTTATTAAATTATCTAAGATGGAAGAAAAAATTATCAATGCTATACTTAATAGAAGTGAAAATAGATTTGTAACTATCACAAATCTTCAAAAGCTTGTCAATACTTTTAGGATGGAAATTTCATGCATTAGTAATGTCAACCATAGAAGCGCTATTCTTATATCTATAAAAAAAAGTCAAAAGCCTATACCAAAAAATTATATAATTAAAAGGAATAAATAGATCAACCTCATAACTAAATTCAAAAAGTATTGCTTCTACATGTATGAACGAGATAAAGATTAATATGAATGAGAAGTTGGATTAGGCTGAAAATTTTGAAGCATATAAAAGATTTATTTTGACATTTGTATGTAAAATTTCACACCAAGTTAACAATCAGATTAAGAGTTGTAGCTTATTGAATTTTATTGATTAAGATTAGGACTTGCAAAGAAAAATTATAGTTGCTTAATTGTGGAGGTAATAAAGCATTTGGATTTTGTATATGGTTGAAATTACCAAGAAGAGTGTTTTTAAGCACTTTGTATTAACTGAAGTACTCTTGTATTGAAATTTGAATTATATTCTTCTTATATGGATGAAACCTATTAAGATTTCTTAAGTATTTGTAAACCACTTCACCCTCCATAGCTAGGTGCCCAATGCATTTCCAAACAAGATAATCTACAATACAACATTGTATGTGATAAAAACTTAGAGATGCAAAATTATATGCCAAGATAAAAAAATATATATATTTTACATTATTCAAATTGATTTTTTAGAATATATCATTTTTAATGATGGTCTAATGATGGACCTTAAAAAAGTTCAAATAATTATGGATTGAAAAATTCTAAGAACAATAAAAAATATATAATATTTTTTGGAAGTTTCTAATTATTATTGGATCTTCATTAAAAACTTTTTTCAAGTTGTAGCTCCATTGACATCTTAACTTGTAAAAAAAATTCAAGTGGAATAAAAAAGCAAAAGCATCATTTGGAGCTTTAAATACAAATTTAATTTTTATACCAATCTTATATTATGTTGATTTTTTTAAAGTATTTTTTATAGAAATAGATACATCAAACTTTGCTTTGAGTGCAATATTATTATAAATAGGAATAGATGACAAACTTCATTTGATAGCTTTTCATTCAAAAAAAATTTCAACAATCAAAATTAACTTTGAGATCTATAATAAAGAACTTCTTGTAATCATGGATTCTTTTCAAGAATGGCATTATCTAGGAGGTACTTCCAATCTAGTCATTATATATATAGATCACAAGAACTTCAAATGTTTCATATCAATACATGTTTTAAATCATCACAAGACTCGTTGGAGCATGTCTTTATAAAGATTTGAGTTCATTACCACTTATTGGCCAAAAAAATAGTAAGGTTTGTCTAATGTCCTCTCTAAATATTTTTATCTTATACCAAAAAAAAGTAATGCAGCTTTTTATTAACAAAAGATAATTTTATTAAAGTTAGAATAATTTTATCTTTGAGCAATGAAATCAACATTAATTGTTGATTCAACTTTTTTTAAGCAAGTCTAATCTAGTATGTCTTTAGACCCTCTTATTTATGATATTAAGAATAATTCATCTAAATCTTATGATACTTCCAAGTTCAAATTCAAGAACAATCTATTCTATTTTGAAGGACATTTGTATGTTCCAAAAGGTAAAGCACAACAACATTATCATATAGTAATACAACCATTAGGTGAAAGAAAAAAGAAATGATTATATTATAGAGGAATTCAAATAAAAATGTTATAATAAATTATCTTAAAAATATAGATAATAGACAAGGAGATAATAAAAATTAAAAAATACTAATATTTCTTTCTTATAGAAAAGAATTCTATTTATTTTGTATAACCATAAATAAGACAAAATAAAGTAGATTAAAAAAATAAATAATGTAGGCATCTTTAGAAAAGAATTAAAAATATGTTTTAATAAAATTTATCTCAAAATTCTAAGAATTGATATTCAAAGAGGATTGGTTGTAAACTTGGATTAAAAAAAAAATCTTAAGACACAAAATTACATGCTTATAATAGATGGAGAGTTTTTTGACAAATTAGAACATGGAATTTGAGAGCAGACTTTAGAGCATAGCTTCAAGCATGGATTTTGAATGATTTAGAGAAAAATTGACTTTGTAAGAACTTTGTAAAGTTAGGATTGTTTTGAATACTAATAACTCAGATTTTTATTATTAGATTATCAATTAGATTTAAGTCTTTTTTGCATTTTTATTTTGAATTTTTTTTTTTTATTTGGATTAAATTAATCTTGTATTTTATTAAATCTTTATATTTTTTTCAAATATATTATCAATTTTATTTAAAATATTAGTATTCAATCATTTTTTTTTTATTATCTTTTTTATAACAACATCAAATATAAGATTGATTTTTTTTTACTTATATCAATTTCAACCCAATTGTAATAAATTCAAATATGAAAAGATTAGATTGCTGGTAGTTAATTACTTTTATTATTGATTAGTGATTAAAAAATTAAATAATTTATATAATATTAATTTTTAAAGGATGCATATAAAATAAATAATATTAAAATATTATTATGATTTTTATATTTTTAATTAATCATATATATAAAAATTAAAAATATAAATAATAAAAATAAATTTTTTTCATAATATATTTTTGTTTTTAAAATTAATGATTCTTGATCCTTTATCTTTTCATTTTCTATTCAATAAGCTTAGCTTTAAAACTTCTTAGTCTCTTTCTTTAATATTATTATTATTTTTTTATCTATAGTTTATAATAATATATTAATCTCTTTAGATTTATCCAACTTATAATCTAATCAAAAAAAAAAATCTTCAATAGCAAACATGAATCATATCATTTCTATGCCTCTACAAAGTTTTAGTTCTATGTATATTCTTTTCAATTCTTAGGTATTTATTTTATATGGAATTTTTAAAAAATTTAGAATTGAAGGTATTCTAATATTAATTGAATAATAAAGTTATTTTTTAAAAAAAAAATTATATGAGAATTCTTATTATATTAAAATATAATAAAAATATGATATTATTATAAAATAATTATTTTTATAAAGCTATTATATATTACCAATAATATAACTTCTAAGATAAAATATAATCTAATTAAGAATTATTACCAATATAATAATAAATTAATAGAGAAGAACCAATTATTTAGGACACAAGAATATAAAACAAGAGATTTGAAATTAGGACAAGGTTTCTAGAAGAAATCAACAAAAACTTGAATTAATCAGATGAGCACACAAATAACACCAAGAAAGATGAGTTAGAATTCTAAGAAATACATTGTCAAGACTGAAGAACTCTTCAGCCTCGACCTCTATATATATTCCTCTCTAAGACGCTTTGCGAGTAGCTTCTATCAAACTAAGAAGCTTCTTGAGCAGCTTCTACTAACTAGGAAGCTTTTTAGATTCCTTCTACTAACTGAGAAGCTTCTGGAGCTCCTTTCACTAATTAAAAAGCTTCTCAATTGACTTTCATCAACTAAGAAGCTTTTCAACGGACTTTCACGAACTCAAAAAACTTCTAGAATGTTCTAGAAGGTTTTGTGAACCTCCAAAGTATATGTCTCTAATATCACCTTTTTTTTTAGCGATGAGTCCCAAGAAGAGCTCGAACTTACTACATACGTAAGAAATCAAGAATATGGTGCACTAATGAAGCTATGTATTCTATTCTCCATTCTTAAGCAATAGGTTCTATTGGTCCTTGAAAAAACTGCCTATAGCCTTGAGCTCGTACCTCCATTATTGAAACATCCCATCCAAGGATTTTATCTTTATTGTGGCCTTCAAAATATCTTCCAAACAAGATCTCAAGACTAAAATGATTCATATTTCTAAGTTCAAGTAATATCATTAAAGCTCAAGCATTGGAATCAAGACTTATATGGTTGGATCTTGCTCCTAATGGCTCCAATCGAAGTCATATTTGGCGTTGAAATGTATTGTCATCACTTTGCTCAATTAAAGGCTATGAAAATTGCACTGGTTTATTCTAAGCTTGTATAACAAATGAATCTTTTGAATCTTATTTTCTCAATACTTGAAGATTTGATATGGTGACTAACTTACTTCTATCACTTTATTCTATCTTGGAATAAATAACTACATATTGATGAAGGCTTTAGTTTAACTCTTCTATTTTTTATAAATATTCCTTAAATCCAATCTTCACTAAAAAATTATTATCGAATATGTTTGCATTTGTAGGAATAGAGTCAATGAGATTCCTATACCTTTTGAGGCACATCAGTGAGATTTTTGGCCAGTTCCCATGTATACTCATTAATATCATAGCCTTGCTAATGAACAAGATATTCCAATTTATCTTACCTTTGCCATAAATCAAGTATCTTTTCAACTTTATATTCTTCATGGTCTTCAATTTTAATACTAGGCGGTGATTGTTATATTCTTTCTAAAATATGCAATTTTTTATAAGGTTCTAAAAGAGAGACATGAAAAACTGAATGTACCTTCATAATAGATGGTAATTCTAAGTGATATGCTACTGGATTAATTTACTTCTGGATAGGAAATGGTCCCAACCTTCCATATTCCAACTTATCACATGGCCGCTTAGTCTTAATATTTCATTGAAGAAGCCATATCTTATCTTCAATATAAAAAACAAGCAATTGATTCTTAGATTTATCTACAGATGCTTTATAAGCAGCTTGAGTTGCTTATAATTGAAGCTTCAAGGTTTTTTGATGTTGTAATAGCTACTTTGTAAATCCTTCAGCCATTAGATTGTTATTCTTTGATATACTCCATAGATCCAATTTTTGATGATATCTATAGTTGGAATAAAACGGTGTTTGCTGAATTGAAGCATGAATAATATTATTATATATAAACTCTGCTAATAGTAGATACAAGATCCAATCGTCTTATTGATGATTAATATTGTATTATAATTACTACTCCAAAACTTGGTTAACTTGTTCTATTTGGCCGTCAGTTTGAAGATGGAAAGCCAAAGAAAATTTAATATCTACCTTCAATATTTCAAAAAGATATTTCTAAAAGTTAGATATGAATTGGAATCCTTGATCAGATACAATATCATTTAATAGGCCATGATATTGATATATATTATTGAAAAAGAACCTTGCCATTTCTTCACTATATATAATCTTTTTGTAAGGGATGAAATGAGTTATTTTTGTAAGTTGATCAACTACTATAAAGATGTTGTCTGATGAATTGGATGGTAGTAGATTTGTGATGAAATCCATTGAAATAAAGGACCATAATCGTCTTGGAATAGACAAGGATTGCAAGAATCCATAAAGGTAGTGTCGAGGATTTTTGGATCTTAAACAGATGTTGCAAGAGAGCACAAAGTCCTTCATTGCCTTTTACATTTAAAGCCACCAAATATCTTAGAAAATAAGTTCCAAAGTCTTGTTAAATCCAAAGCGATCTGCAATTGGAAAGTCATGGTGAGATTGAAGAATGTGCAATTGTGTTGGTTTTTTTGGAATATACAAACGTTATTCAAAGTATAGGAGGTCTTCCTCAAATTTAAACTTATTAGCATTTTTTCAAACGACACTTGACACCAAGGGCCAAATCATCATTAGTAGTTGCAACATGCACCTCATTGAAGAAATTAGAATTAATAAGCGTTGATGTAATGGTGGCGCAAAGGCAAAATTGCTCTGGTTTCAACAAAGTTGAATATTGTTAATCAAACGTTGCCTCTCTTATCTTTGATATAAAATATGATCTCTTCAATAGAGCATCAGATAATGCTTGTTGCTTCTCAAAGCAATAAATAATAACAAAATTAAATCGAGATAGTAACATATTCCATGAAGTTTGGCAAGACCTAAAAATCCGAGCTGATATAAAATATTCTAAATTCTTGTGATATGTATATATAATCATAGAATACATTGCTCCTTCAAGAAAATGATGCTATTCTTCAAAAGAATCCATAATAACAAAAAGTTTTTTATTATAGATTTCATAATTAATTTTGACAATAGAAAATTTTTAAGAATCAAATGTAATAAGATGGAGTTTGTTGTCTATATCCATTTGTAAAAGCACGGCCCTTAGTACAAAATCCAAAGCATCAGTCTCCAAATAGAATGCCTTTGTAAAGTCTAGATGCACCAATATTGGAGCTGTAATAAACACTGTGTTAAGGTCTTGGAATACCTTCTCTGCTTAAGGCCCTTATTCTAACTTCTTCTTATATATCAATTGAATAAGAGGGGCGACAACTTGAAAATAATTTTTGATGAAGATCTAATAGAAATTAGCAAATCTAAGAAAAAATTGTATATCTTTTCGAGTCTTTGGAATAGTCCATTGTATAATCGCCTCTACCTTCTTAGGATCCATTGTCAAATCCTGAATAAATATAATATATTCCAAAAATTCCATCTTAGATTGATGAAATATACATTTCTCTAGTTTGGCATACAAACTTGTATCTTGTAACTTTTGTAGTATCAATTTGACATGCCCCTTGTGTTCCTCTATATTATTTGAATAGATCAAGATGTCATCAAGATAAATCACCATGAATTTGTCCAAGTACTCTCGAAAGATATTATTTATTAAATACTAAAAGATAGCGGTGTCGGGGTAGAGAGAATCTGCCTTTAGAAAGCGCTGGGCTTCTAGCTGCCACTAATTACTCAAGCAAGATTCAAGTATAATAAAAACCCCCAATTTTATATAAAAGAGATCTCCATAGGGCTATTACACCCAATACACAAGCCTAATTTCCTCAAACCACTCAAAACATAACAAAATACTCTAAACCCTCATTCTCCCGTAGGAAGGGAATTTTTCCCAAACTTCAATAACCCATAACTTTTAATCCAACCGTCCAAAACTACTCCAAATTTACATGAAGTACTGATATATTCTTCACAACTACCACCACAAATTTCAACCGTCGATTCATTATCGATCTTTAGATATCGCCAAAACCCTTGTAGTAGCTTTAAACCCTTGTTTACAAACACCCGTATACTAAATTCTTCATATCTCACAATCTAAAAGTTCAAATGCTATGAAACTTTGATGTATAGCTTCTTAGCACAACAATACACCTTCTTAGTAATTTTTAGACAAAAATTCGTCCAAAAACTTAAGATATGGCAAACCCCATCACCATCAACAAAACGATCTACTTACTGCCTTGGAATTGGATGCGCTGTCTTCAACTCTTCATATCTCCTTCGTCTAAACTCAAAACTTAAGAATTCCTTCATAATAGACGTAGGTCTTGAAATCACCTTTCCAACTGCACCGTCCGATCTCCAAAAGCCTCTGTACAACTCCGCGAAATCCCAAAAGAGTGACAGTATGTATGAAATCCACTCTTTAACTTTGAACAAGTATAACTTCTTCACCCTAACTCCAAATCGCCTAAAATTTCCTTTCAAACTATACCCAAAACCCTAAACTTTACAACCCTACCTCTGAAATTGCAAATCCCCTTTTTGAAGTCGCCGAAAACCCTTGTTAAGGTCGCGGGCAGCCTCCTCAAAGCCCATTGGGCATGGTATTCGACCAATAGGGATGAAGTTCCCTATTCCTTGCCTTCATCCGACCATGGCTTGATTTCATCCCTCCCAATTAGCCTCTTACTAGCTTAAATTTTCATCCTTAAGTCCCCACCTTCTCTCAAGGCTTCATACTAAACATTTAGATCTTATAATTTTTAAATACCATAACTAAATAGGTAAAATAAAATAAAATAAAGTTTTTTTTTTTTCTATCAACCATTTTTTAATTTAACTTACTAACCATTCTAACACACGTCTAGATTCATAAACATATAATATATTTTAATTAATTTTTACATATTGTAAGTAATTATAGTACGACAGCGGGTGCATTTGTTAGTCCAAAGGATATGACATTATATTAAAAATATCCATACCTTATCCAAAATGTGGTCTTTCATTTATCTCCCTTTTTGATCCGTACTAAGTTACAAGCTCTACAAAGACCTATCTTAGTATAGATCTTGGCTTGGCTAAGTTATTCCAAGAGCCTTAAAATTAACGATAGTAGATAACAATTCTTCATCGTTATTTTATTCAATCTTTCATAATCAACACACATACCCAAGGAATCATCCTTCTTTTTCACAAAAAATACATGTGTATTTGCTAGAAACTTTGAATGCCTAATGAAGTTCTTTGTAAGATTTTCATCAATATAATCTTTCAATATCAAAAGCTCATTTTGAGCAAGATTATAGATTGGACCAAAAGATGGTTGTGTTTCTTCTTGAAGATCTATAGCACAATCATATGATCAATGCTTCGGCAATATATCAAAATTCTTCTTCTGAAAAAACATCTTGAAATTTATTATATTGCTCAAGAATACTTGCCCATAAAGTCATATCTTTTTTAATTGGAGTCACATAAATCACAAACAATGTACCTTCTTTGGCCGATTTTATAAAAGCCCTTGCTCCAACAAATAAAGGTTTATTAATTTGTGACTTTTTATGAATTTTTTTTATAGAGATCTCTATCAGAAACGTTATCCTTCACAATCTCCAATCTCTAAATTTTATATTAGAAGAATTTTGTGAAGCTTAGTGAATGCCTCATCTACAAAACAAACAAATGCTCCCAAATCTAACAAAGCGGTTATCTGAAGCTTCTGGGGGCCGAAATATAAAAGAATTATAAAACAACAAGCAGGTTGAGCAAAAAGAAAAGAATTTGAATAGTTTTGTAATATTGGATTGTTTAGCCACATGGTCCCTATTCTAACTGAATATTGTTGTTTTCTTGAACAATTACGCTCTTAATTTTGATAATATGTCGATTTTATTTTTTCAAGCAATTGCCAACCTTATGGCTTTTTTTGCCACAATACAGGTATAGATCTTCTTCCATCTGATGCTTTTTTTCTTATAGACTAAGTAATTTAAATTATACTGCATCAAGTTGTATATCTTCTACTTCTGAATATGAATTCAAAATGCTTGTTGTTGGATTGCTCCTATCTTATTTGTAAAGAAGAAAGATAGGTCACTATGGATGTGTGTAGATTATCCAGGGCTAAATAAGTTTATCATCAAGAATAAATATCCTCTATCTTTGATATCTGGACTTCTTGATCAATTGAATCAAGCCAAGATCTATACAAAAATAGATCTAAGAATAGGTATCTAGTACGCATCAAAAAAGGTGATGAATGAAAGATTGCATTTCAAACAAGATATGGACATTTCAAATATAATGTCATGCCTTTTGGACTTACAAATATACTAGCTGCTTTTTAACATCTTATGAATGATATTTTTTGTCAGTTTCTTGATGTCTTTGTTGATTGCTATTTAGACAACATTTTAATCTATTCTAAGAATACAAAAGAACATGAACTTCATATTCGCCGTGTGTTACAAAAACTTAGAGATATAGGATTATATGCCAAGATAGAAAAGTGTGTATTTCACACTACTCAAGTTGACTTCTTATGATACATGATTTCAAATGATGGTCTCAAAATGGATCCTAAAAAAGTTCAGACAATCATATATTGGAAGAATCCAAAAATAATAAGAGATGTGCAATATTTTTTGGGATTTGTCAATTATTATTGAATCTTCATCAAGAACTTTTTTCAAATTGCAGCTCTACTTACATACTTAACTTGTAAGGACAAACTTTAGTGGAATAAAGAAGCAAAAGCACCGTTTGAGGCTTTAAAGATAGCTTTTACTTCTATACCAATCTTATATTGCATCAATTTTTTTAAGATATTTTTTATCAAAACAGATGCCTCAGACTTTACTTTGAAGGTAGTATTGTTACAAATGGAAGAAGATGACAAACTCCTTCAAGTAGCTTTCCATTCCAAAAAAATTTCAGCAACATAGATCAATTATAAAATCCATGATAAAGAACTTTTTGCAATTGTGGATTCTTTTCAAAAATGGCATCATTATTTGGAAGGTGCTTCTAGTCTAGTCACCGTGTATACGGATCACAAGAACCTCAAGTATTTCATGTCTATACACATATTGAATCATCGCCAGGCTTGTTTAGAGCATGTCTTTGTCAAGATTTGAGTTTATTATCACTTATCGGCCAAAAAAACAACAAGGTTTGTTCGATGCCCTTTTTAGACATTCTAATCTTGTACCAAGAGAAAAAAATTCAGCTTTTGATTAACAAAGAATGATCCTCTTGAAGCCAAAGCAATTTCATCTTTAAGCAATGAAATCAACATTAATTATTGATTCTACTTTTATCAAAGAAATCCAATCCAATATGTCTTCAGATCTTCTTGTCCATGAAATTAAAAAAAATTCATCTAAGTCTCATGATATTTCTAAGTTTGAGTTCAAGAACAATTTGCTCTATTTTGAAAAATGCCTATATATTTCAAAAGACGTAGCATAACTATGTACTCTAGAAGTTCGTCACAACCTCTGTGCAATAGGATATTTTGAATATAATAAGATTTTGGAGCTAATATTCAGAGATTTTTAGTGGCTTCAGATGTGGAAGGCTATTAAAGAATTTGTACAGTCATGTGACATTTGTTCAAGATCAAAAACTCTTCATCATCGACCTTACAGACTTCTTCAACCATTTTTTATATTAGAACAATCTTGATCTTTTATTTTTATGGATTTTATCATGGATCTTCTAAAGCCAAGTTCATATGACTCTATATTCGTAATTGTAGATCATTTTACCAAGATGGTATATTTTGTACTATGTATAAAATCTATTATAAGTGAAAATATAACTAAATTCTTCTTTGATAGTATCTATTGCTATCATGGACTACCAAGGAATATTATATTAGATAGAAGAGTACAATTTATATCAAGATTTAGGAGGATTCTTTTTAAAATATTGAAGGTAGATATAAAATTATCCTCAGCTTTCCATCTTCAAATTGATAGACAAACGGAACAAGTAAATCAAATTTTGAAACAATATTTGAAATGTACTATCGACTACCATCAAGATGAATGGACAACTGTTTTGCTATTAGCAGAGTTTGCTTATAATAATTCGGTACATTCTTCTATTCAGCAAATTTCATTCTTTACAAATTATGATTATCATCTACAACTTGATATTTTTGACTTTTCAAAAGCTGATAATCCTACGGTGGAAGATTTGGCGAATTGTTTGTCAAAGCTACATGTAATAATAAAAGCACAATTAAAGAAAGTTCAAGAATGAAAAAAAATCAATGTAGATGTCTATCGCAAAGAACAACCTTAATTCCACGTGGACAATAAGATATGGTTACTTTATCATAATATCAAAACTATCCGTCTTTGCGACAAGCTAGATTATTGTACGCTTGGACTTTTTTCAATTTGTCAACAAATTAATCCAATTTTTTATCAATTATATCTATCAAAATCTATGAAGATCCATCTTGTATTCCACGTGTCACTATTCAAGCCATACAAGATAATGGATATACAAGGAAGAAGACCAATGCAATTGCCTACTATAGTAATAGATAATAATGAAGAATTCAAGGTCGAAGAGATTTTAGATTCAAGGTAGCGCTGAAAGCAACTGAAATATCTTGTGCATTGGTACAGATGCGATATTAGTGAACACACATGGGAGCCATCCAGGAATCTAGCAAATTCATCAACAAAAGTCAATGCATTTCATCGACAATATCTGTCAAAATCAAGATAAAGAATCAAGAAAATCTTTGCTATAAAGCAAAGCAAGTTCTATAGAGGTTTCATCCTACCTTGTATCATTGTTATTATTTTCTTGGATTTGTTTATGCTAAAGAAATAGAGGATCAACAACCAATGAATTCAGCTCAAGAGCCATTGTTTGTTGATTCATCGGATGCGATATTATGACTATCACAACCTTCAAGATGGCGGAATAGAGATGAAGATCCTTAAGAATGGCATGTCTCTCCTCGGATTGATGGCAAAATACAACGTGTTTGATATCACAATCTTAGAAGAGACTCCTGATGCTTGTTGATACTTTTAGAGGTCGGAACTATTCTTAATGGTATTTTTAATGTTTTCTTTGAATGAAGTTATGAAGGCCTCAAGAATGATCAAATAATAGGATGGTTCTCTCACCTTTGTATGGGACATTATTAATGGCTAAAAAGACCTATCAACTACCTTCAAAGGGAACAAAGATCATAATATGTGGCAAGTATAATTTGACATATCCTAGACTTTCTCAACATGTAATCACCGCTTCTCGTAGAACTCGTTTTTAGAAGGGTAGATAATGTCACAAACATAAGATTTACTCCAATAATTATCTAATTAATATAGATAAATAGAAATAGGTAAAATAAATTAATTTGATAATATCTTAGAAAGAAGCTTTTTAGAAGCTTCATAGATGCGGAATCACCTTTATACATGTCTATAGGTGATTGATAGGTTAAAAACTTGGTCAACAAGCTAACCACATGTTGCACATATTAATAGCTTGTGGAATAAGCTAGCCATGTATCTCTCATGTTGGTAGCTTATGGAACAAGCTAAATACGTGGCGCATATGTAAGAAACTTGTCTTATAAGTTTGACACATGTCTTATAAATTAGACACATATGGGAGGTCCTATAGAATACCGCCACGTAGTTTTTAAATAGATAGTATAAAAAGAGACAAGAGTGAAGCCTTCTTCACTCTTGTCAATTCCTTTCTTGCTTCTAGTCTAGTTCAAGAGTCTTGTATATTTTCTGGTCTTTGACAATAGTCATTCCAATTTCTTCTTGAATATATATATTTTTTTATTTCTATCTTGTTATTTTCTTTTGACATAGTTTTTTATTATTTTAGTTCATGTCTTTGACAAATATATCTTTGAATAGAAGAATAATCAACTCTTTAATAAGAAGGATCCAACTTTGATATTAAAGATGAGATCAATCTCGACAAAGTGTCAAAAGCACAAGAATATAGAATAAGAGACTTGAACTAGGACAAGTTTTCTAAAAGAATTTGTATTAATCAAATAAGTATACAAATAATCCTAAGAAAGATGAGTTAGAACTCTAAGAGATGCATTGTCAAGACTGAAGAACTTTTCATCCTTAATCCCTATATATACTCATGTCTAGGATGCTTTCTGAATAGCTTCAATCAAATTAAGAAGCTTTTCAAGCAATGTTTACTAATTGGGAAGCTTCTTGGGCTCCTTCTATTAACTTGAAAGTTTTTCAATCAACTTTCATCAACTAAAAAGCTTCTCAACCGACTTTCATAAATCCAAGAAGCTTTTAGAATATTCTAGAAGATTTTATGAATCTCCAAAGTATATATTTTTAACACCAATAAGTAATCTAAGCCATTACACTTTGTAAATTCTATATAAGTTTTAAAATCTTAAAACGAATTTTTAAAATAATTTTTAAAAAATAATTACTAAAACTTTAACTTAGTACAATATTTATAATTGGAATCACTTAAATTCAAAGATATTACATAATACAGCTGATAATAGTAGTTTATAATCATTTTTTAAATTCTTTCAGTGAATATAGTTAAAATTGTGAGATTGCCTATTTTATTTCGCAAAGATGTCAAACTTTTGTATCTCAATATATAAAAAGTAATAAAAGATGTAAAATTATCTAATTCATTTGGCCATAAAGTCAAACTTGAGTACTTATTTATATCAAAGATAGTAAAAGATTTTACATTCATCAATCTATATAGCAATAATATTAAACTTGAGCACCTTCTTTTATCAAAAGCAATAAAAGATGTAAGATTGTCTGATTTATTTTGCAATGATGTCAAGCTTATGCATCTTCCAAAATTAAAAAGTAATCACAAATACAAAATTGGCCTATTTATTTGGTAATATTATTAAGCTTAAGGACTTCCACATATGAAAAGTAATTAAAGTTGTAATTTTATCTAATTTATTTGACTATAGTATCAAACTTGAGTACCTCAATATATTAAAAGTATTCAAAGATACAGCACTATCCAATTTATTTGGCAATGATGTCAACTTTCAACACTTGCTTATATCAAAAGTAATCAAAGATGTGAAATTGCGCAATTCATTTGGTAATGATGTCAAAGTTGAGAACTTGATTGATTTAAAAGTAGTCAAAGATGTAAGATTGTCTAATTCACTTTATAATATTGTTAAGCTTTTGCATCAACTAATATTTATGGTAGTAAAAGTTATAAAGTTGTTCCATTCAAGTGATAATGATATCAAATTAAACCATATTGTTGATACAAAAAATAGTCAATGTCCTTAAATTGTTTAAATTATTTGGCAATAATATCAAGCTTTAGCAATTGTACATAGTATAAAAAATTAAATATGTGAGGTTCTTTATTTTATTTGATAAAGATATTAAATTTTAGATAATGAAAGATTTAAATTTATCTAATTATTTTGGATATGTTAATAAGCTTCTACAATTGCTGATATCAAAGATAGTCAAAGATATAAGATTGCTCAATTCATTTAGTAATGATGCCAATCTTAAGCATCCACTAATATTCAAAGATGTGAACTTGCCTAATTCATTTAGCAATGATTTCAAGCTTGAGCACCTCAACATGTAAAATTTAGTCAAAGATGTGAGGTTGTTCAATTTTCATAGTAATGATGTCAAACTTGAGCACCCACTTATATTAAAGGTAGTCAAAGATGTAAGATTGCACAATTTATTTGGCAATAATGTCATACTTGAATACTCACTTATATCAAAGGTAGTCAAAGATGTGAGATTGCCTACTTCATTTGATAATGATGTCAAATTTGAGCACCTACTTATATCAAAGGTAGTTAAAAATGTGAGGTTGCTCAATTCATTTGGCAATGATATCAAGCTTAAGTACCACCTTATATCAAAGGTAGTCAAAGATGTGAGGTTGCCTAATTCATTTGGCAATGATGTCAACATTGAGCACCATCTTATATCAAAGGTAGTCAAAGATGTGAAGTTGCTCAATTCATTTGACAATAATGTCAACCTTGAGCACCTCCAAATAAAAAATTTAGTCAAACATATGAAATTGCCCAATTTATTTGGCAATGATGTCAAGCTTGAGCACTCACTTATATCAAAGGTAGTCAAAGATGTGAGGTTGCCTAATTCATTTGGCAATGATATCAAGCTTGAACATTGACTTATATTAAGATTTTTCAAAGACAAAAGACTTTCTATGGATGTTGGTAATGATTTTAACTTTTTACAATCCATCAAATTAAATATTTTCAAAAAAGTCATATATTGAATTTCATTTGGTAGTATAATCAAATTTAAACATCCCTGTAAGTCAAGTTCTAATAATGTAGCAATTTTAAAGAATGAATTTGGAAATTTTTGTACAAAAGAATAATTTTTTAATTATAAGACATTTAAATTTTTAAACTTTTTATAAACATCTTTGTCATATAGCATGTGTAATGTTTTGTCTATTTTATTTTTTTTAATTCAATATAAAATATCATATCTAATAGAAAATATTTTAAACTAAAAGAATATTTTATCAACACAAAAAATATTTTTAACATTCTTATAACAATATTTGGTGCAAAAATATCAATATTACAACTTAAAAATTGAAGTGATGAATAATAAACACTTTTTATTTCATAAATACTATTGTTATCTTGATTGTTATAAAATAATCCCTTCAACTATAAACCAACATAATTAAACATACAAAAAGATTAGAATTTCTACATTAGTGGTATACTTAATATACACACAAATTCAATTACAATACAAGATTGATTTATTTAAATAATTACTTTACATTAATATACATCTAAAATAGCACAATAAAAATGAGATGGTATAAAAATAAAAAAATTCCAACCTTTAAATCTTAACTTTGTTATATTTATATTACTTCTATATATATTATTTTAATAATAGTTAGATAAATTATCTTATTTAATCATCCATGAAATGGATCTATATTTAAATTTCACATTTGTGTGTGCTTATGTTCTATTTTAATTTCAACAATCTTTCTATCCATGTCTTGTAGTTGATCATATATTCTTATAATTCCATCTTTATTTATTTTTTTATCAATGATTGATAAATCAATGTATCTAATATAAATTTCACATCTTGTTCTAATATATTCTTTTGACTATTGGCCTACAATCGCAATGCTCTTTCTTTTGACATGCCTTGTGGATATACATCATTACAAAAGAAACAACATATGTTCAAAAATATATTCTTTTCTTCAACTTTCAAATTATCAAAGCTTACTCTTAATATCTTCCAAATCTTATAGTCACTATTATCTTCATCTGCATCCAAATCACTTCTTCTTTTTAACTTTTATAAAACTCACTTCCAATATCTCAACCTCTTTTTTTTTTCTTAAGAATGCTACCATAATTTTTAGACTCAAGGATAAGCCATTGTAAGCTCTTACAATTTTTTTGCCAACCTCAACAAATTCATTAGGCAAATTGTCTTGGCCACAAGAATAAGTGACAAACAACTTCAAACTTATCTTTTTATCAAGTCTTTCAACATTTATTTTACAAATTCCTTCACCACAATGCTTTATTGCCTTCAAATCTCGACTTGTTGCAATCAATGTGCTACCATTACTAGCAAATATGTCATCTATAGATATAACATCTTTAATTTCACTTTGATTCTTTACATTAATAAATACCAAGATAGTTTTGTTAACAAAAGATTCAATCTCCAACACTCTTTAATAAGTTTATTCAATTCATCATAATTTGAAGTTAAGCTTGATCTTTCACATTTTTTTAATTCTTCTTAATATCATTAATATTATAAAATATCATCAAATGGATCTTTTTTTGAGAGAATCTTTGTACATACCATTGCAAATGAATAAACATCTACTATTGTGTTGTCGTTTGGTAATCATGTGAAAAATTGTATATATATATTTAATATATAATTTACTATACAATTAAATAAAAACTATAATAGTATATTTTATTGATTATGAGATGTGATTAGGTTGTTAGTTTAGAAGGGATCCATTAAAAGGACTATTATTGAGGTTTATATAATATTATTTCTTTTTTTGATAAAGATTTTAAAGTTGATTTTATATTGATAATAACTTTTATATATCTTAAGTTATCTTTATTAGACATTGGTGTCACGGACATAAGATTTATTCCAGTAAATTACTTAAGTAATAATAGACCAATAGAAGTAGGTAAAATAAGTTGATTTGATAATATCTGATAGACTAGCTTCCTAAAAGCTTCATAGACGCAAAATCACTTTTATACATGTCTATAGGTGATTGGTAGGTTAGAAACTTAATCAACAAGGTAGCCACATGGCGCACATATTGGTAGCTTGCGGAATAAGCCAAGTACGTGGCGCACATATTGGTAGCTTGCGGAATAAGCCAAGTACGTGGCGCACATGTGAGAAACTTGTCGTGCAAGTTTGAAACGTGTCTTGCAAATTAGACACGTATATGAGGTCCTATAGAATATCGCCATGTAGCTTTTAATTAGATAGTATTTATAGAGGCAAGAGTGAAGCCCTCTTCACTCTTGTCAACTCCTTTCCTGGTTCTAGTCTAGTTTCAAGAGTCTTCATGTTTCTAGTCTTTGGCAATAGCCATTCCAATTTTCTTTGAATATATATACTTTCTTAATTCTATTTTGTGACTTTTACTTTGATACAGTTTCCATTAGATTATGCATCTCTTTCTAATTCATGTCCTTGATAGATTGATAAGAGTGCACTTATAATATCATAGCTTTGTCTTGTCTTGATTTAAGAGTGGATTACTCCTTTCTATTGATAAGACACAAGCATTTTAGAAGTTGCCAATTATCCTCTTCTAAACTGATATTATTCCTAGTATTTTCTTTGTTCTCCCTATTACTTATCTCGAGTAGTGTTATATATTTTTTCAAGTGTTATCATGGCCAAGCTTGCCGAAATGAAGAGTGCAATGGCACAAATGCAAGAGCAAATGAAGGAATTGATGCTTGCAATGCATCAACTCACTGTACATCCACAAGGAGCAACAAGGTTACCAAATAATGAAGATATAGATATGGTTGGAGCTGCTTCAATATCTACACGAAGCCATATAATTCTTCCTACATTAGAACATCGTCCAAGCATCAGAGAACCAAAAATTGGTCTACTTGAGAAGTTTGATGGTACAAGATCCAAGTTTTGAGGATTCATCAACCAAGTCCAACTGGTGATTCAATTGCAACCACAAAGTTTTTCAACTCTAGGATCACAAGTCAACTTTATTGGTACACTACTTTTAGGTTCTGCCTTATCTTAGTTTTCATCTTTTCTAGAACGATGTGATCCAATATTGGATAATTTAGAAGCTTTTTTAGCAAAATTTTGATCTATATATGGAGAACACGATGCAACTCGTGTTGCAACGAACAAGCTTTATATCCTACGATAAGGCAATCGATCAGTGACATTATATGCTTCACAATTTTGACAACTAGCAATCGATATCAAGTGGGATGATGTTGCACTCATCAGTCAGTTTCTCTACGGATTACAATATGAAGTGAAAAAATTGATGTTGAACTTATCCGATCTTCAACCATTGAGTCAAGCAATAGACTTTGCGGTGAAGTGTGATAATCGGCTTTTTGAATTTAGATCTGAAAGTCGTACAAAGAAACCCTAGCGACATTATAATTCAGTGGCAGCACCAATGACTTCTCAATATGTACCTTCAGAAGTCGAGGACATGCAAATTAATACTATATATTTCAAGCCGCTTACTGAATAAAAAAAGACTCGACGTCATCAAGAAGGATTATGCTTGTATTGTAGAGAACCTAAACACACTGCTCAAAATTATCCAAAGAAACGACGCAACCACAAGATGAAGAGTACGACTGTCAAAAAAGACAATATGTCAGAAAACGAGTTTGTCCAGCCACAATAAGGACCGTGCGGCTGGGATCTTATACAATTTCTAATGAAGGTCCTATCCTCTCCTCACAACCATCTCCTTGTTTTATAATAGATGTGTATTTAGGACCTAATAATTACAAAGCCTGTATTTTAATAGATTCAGGAGCCTCGGCTTATTTTTTAGATGAAGAATTTGCTAAAAGCCATAGAATATAGATAGTACAAAAATCTAAATCCCGATCATATAAAAATCATAGATGGTCGTCCTTTATCTTCTGGAGATGTTACTCATGAAACACTTCCTCTAGATGTAGTAGTAAATGGCCATAATAGTTGCGTAATTTTTAACATAATTAGATCTCATTCTATTCCAGTTATTCTAGGTCTATCATGGTTAGAAAAATACAACCCTTGAATAGATTGGATTTCTCATACTCTAATATAAGTATAGCTAACAATATAGTTAATCAAGTAAGAAATCATAAGTCTAGTAGAATTAAACCTATGTTTGTAGATGCAAGAGCTTTCTTGCACGTTGTAAAAGAAAGATTACATTTTATCATTTATGCTACACCTATTTCCAACGATGGAAAGACTTCAAGTAGAAGTCAGTATCAAGATTATTAAGACATTTTTGAGAAAAAGAATGCAGATATTCTTCCGGAGCATCGTCCATATGATTGTTCAATCGACCTCAAAGAAGGAACTCAGCCACCATTTGGACCAATCTACAGTTTATTACAAGATGAATTGGCTGAACTCAAGGCGTATATTGACGAGAATTTGGCCAAAAATTTCATATGTCATTCTAAATCTCTAGCAAGAGCTCCAATTCTATTTGTGAAGAAAAAAGATGATTCATTGCGGATGTGTGTTGACTATCAAGGACTCAACAAGATCACAATCAAGAACAGATATCCATTACCTCTAATATCAAGACTCTTTGATCAGTTGAATCAAGCTAGGATCTATACAAAAATAGATCTAAGAGGAGCATATAATCTAGTACGCATCAAAGAAAGAGATGAATGGAAAATTGTATTTCGAACCAGGTACAGACATTTTGAATATAATGTCATGCCTTTTGGACTTACAAATGCACCAGCTACTTTTCAACATCTCATAAATGATGTTTTTTGTGAGTTCTTAGACAATTTTGTCATGTGCTATCTAGATGACATTTTGATCTATTCTAAGAACGTAGAAAAATATGAAATACATGTTCGTCAAGTATTACAAAAACTTAGAGATGCGGGATTGTATACCAAGATGGAAAAGTGTGTATTTCACATTACTCAAGTTGATTTTTTAGGATACATCATTTCAAATAATGGTCTCATGATGGATCCTAAGAAAGTCCAAACAATCATGAATTGAAAGATTCTAAAGACGGTAAGAGACGTCCAATGTTTTTTTGAATTCGCTAATTATTATCGGATCTTCATCAAAGACTTCTCTCGTGTTGCGGCTCCACTTACATATTTGACTTGTAAAGACAAACTCCAATGGAATCAAGAAGCGGAAGCAGCATTTGAAGCTTTGAAGACATTATTTGTTTCTAACTAATCTTGTATTGTGTAGATTTTTTCAAGGCATTTTTTATGGAAACAGACACATCAAACTTTGCCTTGGATGTAGTTTTGTCACAAATAGGAACATATGACAAACTTCATCTAGTAGCTTTTCATTCAAGAAAATTCTCAGCAGCCGAGATCAATTATGAGATCCACGATAAAGAACTTCTTGCAATCATGGATTCTTTTCAAGAATGGCATCATTATCTAGAAGGCGCTTCAAATCCAGTCACCGTGTATACGGATCACAAGAATCTCAAGTATTTCATGTCAACACGTGTATTCATTTGTCGTCAAGCTTGTTGGAGTATGTCTTTGTCAAGATTTAAATTCATTATCATTTATCGGCCAGAAAAACAACAAGGTTTGTCCGATGTCTTTTTTAGACGTTCTTATTTTGCACCAAAAAAAAAAAATACAACTTTTGAGCAGCAAAGAACGGTTCTCTTAAAACCAGAGCAGTTTTATCTTCGAGCAATAAAATCAACATTGACTATTGATTCAACTTTTCTCAAGCAAATTCAATCAAGTATGTCCTCAAATCCTCTTATTCATGATATCAAGAATAATTCTTCCAAGTCTCATGATTCTTCTAAATTTGAGTTCAAGAACAATCTACTATATTTCAAAGGACGTCTATATGTTTCAAAAGAAAAAGCACGTTTACGTGTTCTTCAAGCACGTCATGATTTTCCAACTGCACGATATTTTGGATACAACAAGACTTTGGAACTTATATCAAAAGATTTTTGGTGGCCTCAAGTATGGAAGGCAGTCAAAGACTTTGTACAATCATGTGATATCTGCTCAAGATCAAAGACTCCTCGTCATCGCCTTTTCGGCTTCTTCACCATTACCTATTCCAGAACAACCATGGTCTTCTGTTTCTATGGATTTCATCACAGATCTTCGAAGATCAAGATCTTATGACTTTACATTTGTGATAGTAGATCGGTTCACCAAGATGGTACATTTTGTTCCATGCACAAAATCTATCACAGGTGAAGAAACAACTAAGCTTTTCATTGATAATATCTATCGCTATCATGGGTTACCTAAGGATGTTATATCGGATAGGGGAACTCAATATGTGTCAAGATTTTGGAGAACCCTTTTTAAGATCTTAAAAGTACACATAAAGTTATCTTCAATTTTTCATCCTCAAATTGATGGACAAACAAAGTGCGTGAATCAAGTCTTGGAGCAATATTTAAGGTGTACCATCAACTACCAACAAGATGATTGGATAGTTCTTTTGCCATTGGCAGAATTTACTTATAATAATACGATACATTCTTCTACGCAACAAACATCTTTCTTTTCCAATTATGGTTATCACCCACGACTTGATGCTTTTGACTTTTCAAAAGTTGATAATCCAACAGCAGAAGATTTGGCAAATCGTTTATCAGAGCTACATGCAATAATGAAGGTGCAATTAAAAGAAGCTCAAGAACGAAAAAAAAAAACAAATGTAGATGCGTATCGCAAGGAGCAACCACAATTCAATGTGGGGACAAGGTATGGTTACTTTGTCGCAATATCAAGACTACTTGTCCTTGTGATAAGTTGGACTATCGTAGGCTTGGATTTTTTTTTATTTCTAGACAAATCAATCTAGTTGCATATTGATTACATCTATCGAAGTCCATGAAAATCCATCTTGTATTCCACGTGTCACTACTCGAGCCATACAAGACAATAGATATACAAGGAAGAAGACAAATACCACCGCCTCTTGTAAAAGTGGACAACAATGAAGAATTCGAGGTTGAAAAGATTTTGGATTCAAGGTGGTGCCGAAATCAACTGGAATATCTTATGCATTGGCGCGGATACGATATTAGTGAACGCATATATGCACATGGGAGCCATCAAAGAATCTAAGAAATGCATCAATAAAAGTTAATACATTTCATCAACAACATCCATCAAAACCAAGATAAATACTGAAGAAAATCTTTGCTATAAAGCAAGGCAGGGTCTATAGAGGTTTCATCCTACCTTGTATCATTGTTTGTCATTAGATTTTGTTTGTGCCAAAGAGATGGACAATCAACAACCAGCAAATTCAGCTCAAGAGCCATCATTTGCTAATTTACCAAACGAGACATTACAACTATCACAACCTTCAAGACAATGGAATAGAGATGAAGACCCTCAAGAACGACATGTCTTTCCTCGAATTGATGGCAAAATACAACGTGTTTGGTATCACAACCTTGGAAGAGACTCCCGATGTTTGATGATACTTTTAGAGGTAGGAACTACTCTTGATGGTATTCCTAATGTTTTCTTTGAAGGAAGTTATGAAGGCCTCAACAATGATCAAATAACAAGGTAGTCCTCTCGCCCTAGTATGGGACATTATCGATGGCTGAAAGGACCTATCAATTACCTTCGAAGGAAATAAAGATCAAAGTATGTGGCAAGCACAATTCGACGTATTTTGCACTTTCTCAACATGTAATCACCGCTCCTCCTAGAACTCGTCCCTAGAAGGGGGGATAATGTCACGAACATAAGATTTACCAATAATTACTTAAGTAATAATAGACCAATAGAAGTAGGTAAAATAAATTGATTTGATAATATCTGATAGAGAAGCTTCCTAGAAGCTTCATAGACGCGAAATCACCTTTATACATGTCTATAGGTGATTGGTAGGTTAAGCTTGGTCCAAATAACATGCACATGTTGGTAGCTTGTATGTAGCCGTATCGCACATGTTGGTAACGCGAACAAGCCAATGCGTAAAGCGCATGTGGCTTGTCGTCTGTTTGACACGTGTCTTATAAATTAGACACGTGTATGAGGTCCTACAGAATACTGCCATGTAGCTCTTAGTTAGATAGTATTTATAGAGGCAAGAGTGAAGCCCTCTTCACTCTATTCAACTCCTTTCTTGGTTCTAGTCTGGTTTCAAGAGTCTTCATATTTCTAGTCTTTGGCAATAGCCATTCCAATTTTCTTTGAATATACATACTTTCATAATTCCATTTTGTGACTTTTACTTTAATACAATTTCCATTAGATTATGCATTTCTTTCTAGTTCATGTCCTTGACAATTGATGATCCTTAAGATTTATTTTTATTTTATTTTATTTTATTTGATATTTAAAACACATATTATATAAATCTTATAAAAAAAAAGGGATTAGAAAGGGGTTTTTAATGTGAAAGGGGATACTTAGGCCATCCATGTAAATGAATGGAGATGGATGATAGAAATATCTATTCCTATTGGCCAAAAATCATGGACTTCAAAGAGGCTGCCCGAGGGTTTATTAGGAATTTGGATTTGTTTTTTGAGGGGAGTCGAACATCAAATAAATAGTTGAATCAAGAATTATTCAACTAAATAGTTGAATCAAGAATTATTCAGCTCTAAAGTTTGGAAAGAAATAAATCCTTGTTGGTGAATAAGATTTTGAAAGGTTTTGTGGCAATTTGAATCTTTTTGTAGAAACCTATTTAAATACA
The DNA here is from genome assembly GCA_036785485.1 of Physcomitrellopsis africana. Classification (NCBI taxonomy): domain Eukaryota; kingdom Viridiplantae; phylum Streptophyta; class Bryopsida; order Funariales; family Funariaceae; genus Physcomitrellopsis; species Physcomitrellopsis africana. Next base: position 64,954 of record JAWRVF010000434.1, on the reverse strand, counting down.
AAAGGTTTTATCAATAAAAATTATTTTTTATAATATCTTTGTATTATTTATCTTTTTTATTAACAACAAATCTCTTATTGGATTCTTGCCAATAAGTTTCAAATGAATTCTCCATAGTCAAGTAGCCAATGTATTCTCAAATAGAAAATCACTAATTCTAAATCATAATCCTAAATCTAAAATGACTTTTGGTTAAAGAAATCTACCTTACAAACTTTGATATACAACTAAAATAATCTTTTAATAAGATAAAAATATGCTCCAAAATAATTTATAACAACAATGTAACATCATAACATGAAGTTCCTTAAATGCATCCACTTTCTTTTGATTGAATAAAAAAAACTAATTCAAATTTCAAAAAACATCTAAACAAACTATATCTTATATATAATCAATAAACTATAACATAAGTTCTTATTGTAAATTCTAATAAGAATAATTTTCATCTACTCCCATTTTTTTTACTTTTTTTATTCTACTAGTTAAATTATCATAAATGGAACTCATTTGTCCATTTAATTCAATTTTACCTACACTTTTATAAACTTCTTTCATCTCAAATTTAAACTTACAAATTGCATATACTACACTTACTAATTAAAATGACAATATCCACAATTGCTAGATCTAGTAGTATTTACTACATTGACTCATCACCACACTCTTGTAATTTCCAACTTGCCATTGAAAGAAACAAAAAAATAAAATAAAAAAGAACAAAAAAATGATAATAAAAGTATCAATTCCTACACCAATTCAATGTTCTTTCTACACCTATGCCTTTATTAGTTCTTCCATATAGTGCCACCATTAAGCAAAAACACATTATTCCATCCTAAAAAATACAAATACTTCTAAACAAAGAAATTGCCTCCAAAATCCAATTAAAAATTCTAAAACCATTGATGTATATCTTACAAATAATTCTACAACCTTACATAAAATATATTCTTGACAAAATATTTGAATCTTATACTTTAATCATTCAATTATTATAATGCATTAATTTCACTTAGTATTTTATTAATGTATATAAGTGTAGTGTTTTTATTAATAATATTTTATTAAATGTATATTACAAAAAAAAAACATTCAAGTATGATTTATAGGAGAATATAAAATATAAACAATCCATATTTTGAATTTGTAAATATAAAATTTTATTAAAATATACTAAAGTTCCACTTTTTCAAACTACTTGCCAAATGCTGTATAAAACTTAATTCACTGTATTTTCTTCCAACTTCTATTTATAAACTATATTTTCTCATTTTAAATTTTCAAATAGATACAGTTTGTCATTTATAAGGCAAACAATAAACCAAAACGAAACACTTCAAACAAGTTGCAACTTGGACCTGAGGATGCTATTCTCCTATACTTGCACTCAGGTTGCAATCTATCCAATCCACCACACCCTCAGCATACCACTCTCTAATCCAAGCGGGTTAGGCAACTGTCTATTTTTTCGAAGCAAGCGAGGCAAAGCAATCTTCGTCAACTACTCCGGCGACGGCGTTACTTGCACCAACGGGAGCAACGTACAGAACCAAGTTCAGCAACTGCCCAACTCAACAAAGCATGTGACTCTGCAACTCAAGCCAAGGTGCAAACCCCTACCGACAAACCAAGCTACTGCTGACCCGAACCGTCCACGTAATCTCGTTGTAATCTCAAACAGGTAGCAACTCGACCCTGAGGATGCTCTTCTCAAATACTTGCGCTCACGCTGCAATCCATCCAATCCACCACACCCTCAACAGACCACTCCCTAATCCAAGCGGGTTTAGACAACTGCCTATTTTCTGGAGGAAGCAGACGAGGCAAAGAAACCTTCATCAACTACTCCGGCGACGGCGCTACTTGCACCAACGAGAGCAACGTCACAGCGTGTGAGCATGCGTGTAAGACAGAAGGCACGGAGCTTCAAGCGATCGCGAGGCAAGGCAAGCAACTGTGGGTGAGGCCAGGCGAGGCTCTGTTTGCTTGGATCTGGTCATGCTGAGGATGAGAATGAGCCTGATTGGTGGTCATCATCCGTAAGAAGAATGAAACTCCGACGGAGACATCCACAGCCTTGGCGTGGAAACACGTAACCATCGAGGGGGGTGGCCGTCACCGCGCCGCGCTTGCTGCGTCCGCGCATGATGTCAGCTCTTGAAGGAGCCGCGTGCACCACATTGTAAACAGCCCCAGTACAGCATCCGACCAAAATGATCTCGTCGATGAACAGAACCAGATTCAACCCACACACAAATGGATACCAATTGTATTCTTGATATCACACCTCTAAAACCTAGACTTGATTCCGGATGTTCGAACACCACAGACAGGTCGTCGCACCCCGATGCGGTGTTTTTAGAGCACTCTGTCATCAGAGCAGTGACAAATACGTCGAGCTTTGAAGCCCAAAGTGAAAAGCTGACCAGGTTTCTGGCTAGCGAGGAACTTGAATTACAATCAATGACAAGTTGGGAGAAATTCAGTGCAGAAGTTACATTCTCAAGCCGAGAGAAATTGAGTGCAGAAGTTTTACGAAATTTAACATTCTTTTTAATTTTATCAAAGTAATAAAATAATAAATTAATTAATATAAATAAAAGCACTGATATCTTATAAATGAAAGGAAAATATTTAAAAAGTGACAGAAAAATCTTATATTAAATTATAGTGAATCTAATAAATTTCTTTTGATTTTGAAAAGTACCATCAATTGTTACAATGTTTAGTAAGGATTGGTAAATCTATGCATCAAAAAAGTTGCAATCATATGCATTTTTAATTTCAAATACTCAAAAGTAAATATTCAAATACAAATTACCCCCCAATCCCAATTAATTAGGTGATTCTAAATAATAAAGTTTTATTGTTTCAATGGGTTATATCATTTATTGCCAAATAGTTAGTATGAAAAATCAAAAACTAGTTTATTAAACTGTAGATTATAAAATGAATAAGTAATTAAGAATTTAATTATTATAGTTTTTTTAAACATTAAAATATTTTGAAAGGAAAATAACTTATAAAATCAACTAAAGATTAAAATTTACAACATTGTTTTAAAGGATAATCTTTGTGTTTTCAGGTAATTATTAAATGAAACTGCTACTTGTACCAGATAAATATAGTAAATTAAAGTAATTCAGGTTTATAATAATAATGGTCAAAACCATGGGTATGTTTTGAAGTAGCATCAGATGTATAACACGTATTCATCCTGTAAATTTTTAATCATAAATTATTATGTATTATATTTATAATCATAAATTGCTAATCAATAATTATTTTTCCTAGATGTTAGTATTTCATGAATCTATATTTTCTACAACACAAAGCCCCATACTTATTTTATGAATCAAAATCACAACTGAAGTTACAATACAGGCAACAATCTATCTTTCCACTTTTTAATTGTAAGTATATTTTTCATCAAACACAGGAGAACAAAATGTTCAGATTATTTACAAACATTGTCTTGTTGGAAGAGGTTTAATACTTTTTCTAAAATAAACTTGAAGATAATTTTTTCGTGCTGTCAGCTTAGGATATAATGAATGATTTTTTTTTTTAAATACATGCATTTTTTAATCAATTAAATGTAGATATTATTCAAGTAAGATTCACATAACTTTGTAAAAAAATCAAAAATCAAATCATGTCTTGTAAAAAATATTGTTATTATTATTAGATGTTTGAATTTATTTCCACAAAATAATATGTAAATATATATATATATATATATATATATATGAATAGTTTTGTTCATTATCTTTTTTATAAAGAAGTACAAGCATATCAAGCCAAGTCTCTGAAGCAGTTGACGTCATTGACTGTAATCAACTTTATTCTACTTGTTTATTGTGACTATATTCCTCATTTGTTTATGGTTTATATCTATATATATATATATATATATATACATACCTACCCTATAACCCTAAATCCTGGTTGCAAATCATATTCATACAACCATTTAAGCCTTGTCTATCACCCAAATTTGAACGGATATCATTACTTTTGAACTGTTGCCCTCAATACAGGGAAGAGTTTTGAAGGAAGAAACCCATATTCCTGTTGAGCATACAACTTAAATCACTGCGACGATGGATGCGTTGCGTGCCCTCTGAACTGTGATTCATTACCATGACCTAAAATTGCGGCACATTATTTATGTATTTACGTGCTACACTTAGTTCAAGTGATTGATACAGACGATTAGGTATGCATTTCTTCATGATATAAGCAATTTGAAGTGTAGCAATAGCTCCGTTGAAAGCAGGAAGATAACGGAACAGTTATACTTGTATAGGATTTGTGCACTACAACTGATTAAAATGATTGTTCAATGTCACTGTTGTATCCATGACATCACATTCGATTCGAACTACGGAAACTGCGTGCAAGGGAAAAGGAATGTATGAAAACGAAACTTAAGAAAAAACTTAAATTAGGAAACGAGCAGAGAGGTTTTAACTGTCCACCATACATGTTAAAAGAACCCTAATGATGTCTTAAAATGTACACTTAGTCATCATTTTAACAAAGATAATGAGGCCGGTCACATTCTGTCTTTCAGAAAACTCTTGTGAACAAACAAACATACAGCTACTTTACAACCATGCAAAGTGGTGCATACATAATCATATCTAGGCAGCAAAGGATGAATCCTGCTAAGTGAACCGACTCCCTCCACTTACGGCCATCACTCCCAGATTGTCCCTAGCCCAGGATTAAAAAAACATTACGCTGTATCCATGCACAGATGTAATTATGAAGATCAGCGATGCACAGCTTTCACTGCAGCAACAAGTGCAGCATTGGCTGCCTGGTTTGCGAGTGCAACAGCTTTTCTCACTCTATCATCCACCCTCTGCACATCCATTCCTTTCAGTGCTGCCTTTCGAGCTTCCTTCATGAACATCGATGTCAACACAATGACAGAAGTCAATCCCAAGGTAAAAGACACGAGACTTTCTAAGCTGTAAAGCCATTTCTCTACATTCGAAGGGCATGGTAAAAACTAATATCAATCTCAGAACTTAATCTGCATTGACCAACAAATAGTTGCAAAAATCATGAATGAACAATCTGTCCCATCTTCTGGGAATAACCAAAAATGCCTCCACATGGACTGTAGATCACACTGTATTTTATATTACGAACCGAGTTCAAAATAGTTTATTTTCTAAACTGAAATGACAAAGGTAGGTGTTCAGCTTAAAAGGAAGCTTCAGTAATTCAAGCAAAAGACAAAGAGACGAAAAATAAAGACAGCGGAGCATTACCTGAACAGCATTCAAGACTTTGGAGTGATTGATGGCGACTGCGAATGATGAACTCGAGACCTGTGTGCTTCTGCTCTCCAGGGTACCTAAATGCCAATGGCCTGCTCGAGTGTCACCATTGCGAAAAGTGTAGATGCCTAGCCCTTGTTTCCGTCCGTCGTGCCATGAGTCTTCATAACGATGACCATTGGCAAACTTGTAAACACCGTACCCGTGCATCTTGTCTGCAAAATAATCTCCGGCATATGTATCTCCATTCCTGACAAAGCAGATGGATAACATGACAAACACATCCTCAAAAGAAACTGACATTGAACTCTCACCGTCTTCCTGTTGTTTAATTACATACTTCAGCGAAATGAGCAACAAATTCCCCGAACAAAAAAATTTGACCAAAGAAAATACCTATGACCCGCATCATAATAAACACAACGACAGATGGTTAATCATACATTGAAAAGGGAGTGCATCTGACAAGGGAGGACAATAAGTGCATTCTAATTCTATCTAGTGACTGTCCTTTCAAAGGAATCAGGTGGAAAATTAAGATAAAACGAGCTCGCAGACCAGTGGACCATGATCACAACACAGGAAGTTTCAAAATATGTAACTAAGTGGCAAAACAACAGGGCTAAATGCAATTAGTAGCCAAAGAAGCCATTACATTTGAACAAGAAGGATTAAATTGAACTACCCCTCGCATATCCTGCCAAAGTAACAAATTTGATGTATACTGTGGATTGAACCCTAAACCCGAAATTGATGAAGTCCTAAGCAAAAACTTTTGAGGAGGCTAGAGGTACCTGAAATGGTAGAAACCAACACCATGTTTCACCCCCCATTTAATTTCACCAACGTAACAGCTGCCGTCACCACAAGTCTGCATTCCGCAACCATGGCTTTGACCATTGGACCAGTGACCTGAGTAGACATCCCCTGTATAAAAACGGTAGATGTCATATCCTTCACGCATACCCAAGCGATATTGCCCTCGGTAACGGCTACCACGTGCCCAGGTCTCAACACCGTAACCGTCATATTTACTGTCTACCCAGTCACCTTCATACCTGCCACTTTTGTAGAAATAATATACTCCGCTTCCAGAAAATTTCCTCCATAAAACTCGCCTTCATACACATCCCCATTGCTGAACGTTTGTACTCCTTCTCCATAATGCTGACTCTTCTTAGATTTGGTGAAACTAGGGGATCGTGTTCCCTGAGACTGCGATCTAACCTTCCACCCACCTTCTTTCCTATCACTCAGCTGCAGTATAGCTCCTAAAGGCTGTATGCAGCTACTATTTACAAAGTTCCAGCTATGTCCCCATGCATCTCTTACAACACCCCAAAAAGGTTTACCTGTTTCCGAAAGGGCTGAAGGACCTTCCACTGCACCACAAAGTTCGGTACATGAAGGAATTACTATAGCACACCCAAAGAGGTGAGGAACAGCAAGATGCACCGACACTACAACTGCTCAAACAACACGAACAAGGCAGACACGTTGAACCAGTACCAGGGTACGATGTCTATAAAAAGCCACGTCAGGCCATAAGAAGGACCAGCCTTTACGCACCACCATACAAAAGGCACGGCTATAATGATAGAGGAGGGAACGAGCAGCTGGAGATGCTCTCTCAAATATCGATATCCATCTCCAATGGACTGTCCTTCTCGGCTTCCACCTGTCTGAGGCCAGCAAGTTCTGCTTTTGCTCGGTTCGTGACCTCGATGTAACTCATCCAACGAAGTAAGACTATTACTTCCAGACTTGACGGCGAGAGACCGCATCAACGATGGAGATTTGATCAATTTTGACATTTCCATACTACGAAGTCCATGACCTGCCTCTTGCTTGACCAGATGTACGAAATGAATTCAAATCCTTCAACATCCCTTTTGAGAACAGGACACTGCCATAGAAATACTGAATGTGCAGACACGGCCTGTATCACACCGATAAGCTATCAGTAATTTCTTTGTCCCTGAGCTAGCTTCCAAACACCTGAGCTCTGTAATGAAGGACACAAAGCAACAAATAAAATCCTTGGATATGTTGACCTTCTGTCAACTATCACAAGACTTGGACGCAATACGGCATACCTACCTAAGTCATTAGTATGAATACCACCATGCTCCTTTCGTTGAGAAGGCAAACTGAACAACTTGGTACTTCATGGCCTTCACACCCTTGCAACTGGTCTACCTGGAGTATTTCATGCGTTTAAATCAAAACTCATCCCGACATGTGTTATAAACATTAAGAAGATTCTGTGTACTTCCTGTATTCTACTGAAAAAAACTATAGACAGCGTCAAATTTCATGCATCGTTCAAACTCGCCATCGTGGCTCAATTACTGCTTATTCTAAATGTCCCGGAGACAAAACGGTATGTCCTGGTGGCTTAGGGCAAGGGCAACATGCAAAGGTGGCTTAGGGCAACATGCAAAGGTGGCTTAGGGCAACATGCCTACTCTTCGGCACAACCACCTAGTAACATTACAATCATAGCCACACTCGGTCTAACATATCCTGTATAGTAAAATAAGTTGTATTAAACTAAAACCTTTCCAGGAAATAGCATTAGCCAGCTATTGCAGCAATACTTCTACTTGAGCCTGCAAGAAAAAAAGGGAGCTGGGTTTATTCATAACCTAGTGAAATACAATGAAGATGTTAAAAAATATTAATTGTATTATAATTATGCTATAGGATTTGTTTAGGATTTTGTCTTTGATTAGGATTTCATTAGGATTTATTTAGGATTTGATTAGGATTTTATTATAGTTTCATTAAGGTTTATTTATGGTTTAGGATTTGACTAGGATTTGAGTAAGATTTGTTTAGGAATTGACTAGGATTTGATTAGAATTTCATTACGATTTTATTAAGATTTATTTATGGTTTAAAATTTGATTAAAATTTAATTAAGATTTATTTAGGATTTGACTAGGGTTTGATTAAAATTTAATTAAAATTTGATTATAATTTTTATTTTTAATACTTTAAAAAGAATTTATTTTTTAATATTTATTTAGATTTTTATATTAATATTTTTTAAAAATTTCTTTATTATTTTTTTATAATTTCTTCAAAAATTCTTCAAGATCTTTTTGTATTTTTTTAATAATTAATTAAAAATTTAGTTGAACTTTTTTAATCATTGAGCATATTTTTTAATTTTTAATTATAATTTATATATAATTCTATTAAAGGTGTTATGACTTATTGTTGTAATTTTTTTTTTTTTATCTTCTACAGCCAAATGCCTAGTGCATTTTCAAGTAAGACTTCATGTAATACAACAATGTATTCTTGAAACTTGTTACAACTTTCCTACAGTAGGACATTTGAGATACAAGAAGACTTGAAACTAATATCAAGAAATTTTTGGTAGCCTTAAATGTAGAAGATAGTTGAAGAGTTTGTACAATTATGTGATATTTGTTCAAGATCAAAAATTCCTTGTCATCAACCTTATAGACTTCTCTAACCATTACCTATACCAAAACAACCATGGTCTTCTATCTCTATAGATTTTATCACAAATCTATTAAGTTTAAATTCATATGATTTTATATTTGTGATTATAGATCATTTCACTAAGATGGCATATTTTATATCATGTATAAAATCTATTGTAGGTGAAGAAATAGCTAAATTCTTCCTTGATAATATCTATTACTATTATAGATTGCCAAGGGATATTATATCAAATAGAGGGACACAATATGCATCTAAATTTTTTTTAAATCCTTTTCAAGATATTAAAGATGGACATAAAATTATCTTTAATTTTCTACCCTTAAATTAATGGACAAATAAAATATAAAATCAAGTTTTGAAATAATATTTGAAGTGTATCATTAATTATTATTAAGATAATTGGACAATTTTTTTGCCATTGGTAGAGCTTGCTTACAATAATTTGGTACATTCTTCTATTTAATAAACACATTTCTTTGCCAATTATAATTATCATCTATAATTTGATATTTTTAACTTTTTAAAAGTTGATAATCTTACAACAAAAGACTTAATAAATCAATTATCAAAGCTATATGTAATAATAAAGGTATAATTAAAAGAAGCTCAAAAATGACAAAAGACCAACATAGATATCTATTATAAGAAACAACTTCAATTCTATATTGGTGACAAGGTATGGCTATTTTGTTATAATATCAAGACTATTTGTCCTTGTAACAAGGTGAATTATTATAAGCTTGGACCATTTACAATTTGTAAATAGGTCAATCCAATTGTTTATCAATTATACCTATCAAAGTCTATGAAGATCCATTATATATTCCACGTGTCTTTGCTTGAGCCATATAAAACAATGGATATATAAGAAAGAAGATAAATGCCATCACATCTTATAGAAATGGATAATAATGAAGAATTTGAGGTGAAAAAAGTCTTAGATTTGAGGCAATACCAAAATCGGTTGAAATATCTTATACATTAGCGGAGATATGATACTAGTGAATGCACATAGGAACTATCTAGGAATCTAGCAAATGCATCAATCAAAGTTAATATATTTTATCAATGACATTTATCAAAATTAAAATAAAAAAAATCTTTATTATAAAATAAAATAAATATATATATAAATATTTTGTATCATTATTTATTATTGCTTTGGATTTTTAGCGCTAAAGAGATGAAGAATCAACAATTAGCAAATTCATCCCAAAATCTATCATTTACTGACTTATCAGATGAGACACTACAATTGTCTTAACTTTCAAGACAACAGAATAGAGATGAAGATCTTCAAAAATAATATATTTTTCTTTGAATTGATGGTGATATACAACATGTTTGGTATCACAACCCTAGAAGAAAATTCCAATGTTTGGTGATATTTTTAGAGATAGAAACTATTCTTGATGGTGTTCCAAATATTTTCTTTAAAAGAAGTTATAAAGGCCTCAACAATGATCAAATATCAAGGTGGTCCTCCCATCCTAGTATGGAATATTATCAATAGGTAAGAGAACCTATCAATTACTTTAAAAAAAACAAAGATTACAGTATGTGGCAAATATAATTTGGCGCATTTTAAACTTTTTCAACATATAATGACCGCTCTTTGTGGAATTCATCTTTAAAAAAGAAAATAATATCACAAGCATAAGTTTTATTCTAATAGTTATCTAAATAACATAAATAGATAGAAATAGGTAAAAATAAATTAATTTAATAATATCTTATAGAAAAGCTTTTTAAAAGCTTCATAGATATAATTTTATTTTTATTTATCTCTATAAATGATTGATAGGTTAGAAACTTGGCCAATAGTTAGCCATGTGTTGTACATAATGGTAACTTATGGAATAAGCTAATTATGTGGTGTACATATAAGAAACTTATTTTGTAAGTTTGATATGTGTCTTGCATATTGAATACATGTTGGAAGTTCTATAAAATGTTGCCATATAGCTTTTAAGTAGATAATATATATAAAGATAAACATGAAGCCTTCTTCACTTTTGTCAATGTCTTTCTTGTTCTTTGTCTTATTTCAAGAATTTTTATTCTTCTTGTCTTTAATAATAGCCATTTTAATTTAATATTATATCATTTTTGAATGATTCTTTATTTTTTTTGAATGATATAAGAGTATTTTAATATTTTGGTTGTTTATATTTTATATCCTTGATAATTTAATAAGAATGCTAATTTATTATTCTTGTTTTGTATTTTAGAAGTAAATAAATTATTCCACTTTTATTATTGTATTTGAAGGTTGTAGACTACCTACCTTTAAACTAACATTCTTTGCTTTCTAACCTTAATTTTTTTTTTAAAAAGAATAGTCATCTATCTTTGTAAAAATTTTTATTTGATATTAGAGGTTGCAAATTATCTTCCTCTAATTTGAATTGTGGATTTATTAAGTTGTTTAAGATGGAAGGAAAAATTATAGATGCTATACTAAGTAGAAGTGAGAATAGATTTGCAACTATTGTAAATCTTCAAGAATTTTTTAATACTCTTAGAATAGAAATTTTATACATCAATAATGTCAACCATAGAAGCACTATTCTTATGTCTATAGAAGAAGTCTAAAGGCTATACTAAAAAATTGTACAGTTGAGGGAAACAAGTAGATTGGCCTCATAACTAAATCTAAGAAGTATTACTTTTACAAATATGAAGGATGCAAAGATGAGTATGCCTAAGAAGTTTAATGGAACAAGATCATAATTTTGAAGATTTTTCTAATAAATCAAGCTTTATCTAAGGTTGTATCTTTTCTAATATCTTAATAGATTTAGTCAAGTTGGATTCATAGACACATTTCTATCTAGAAGTGCTCTATTTTAATTTGTACTTTTGATGAAAAAAGATTCATAACTTCTTTATGATCTAAATTCATTCTTTAAAGTATTTTCCGCCATATTTGAAAAAAGTACTCAAGAAAGAGTAGCAGAGACCAAGCTTTTATTTTTACAAAAAAGATCATGGTCAACCATAATATATATATATATATATATATTGCTGAATTCCAAAACCTTGCTTGTGATGTAGAGCAAAATAATAAAACACTTATCAATCAATTTTATTATGGATTGAAAGATAACATCAAAGATTTTTTACTAATAATATCAAAAGTGAACTTCTTGGAATAATTCATTATTCAAGCTATTATATTTGATAATTGATTATTTGAAAGGCATCAAGGACATAGATTTGACTGAAGAAGAATAAGTCAATTAATGACATCAATTTTCAAAAACTTATTTGACTAAGCTAGAATCAATGTAAATTGATATAATATATTTTAAACCTCTCATCGAGCAAGAAAAGACTTAATATCATCAAAAGGATTTATGCTTATATTATAGAGAAGCTAAGCATATTGTTCAATATTATTCAAAGAAGCAATGCAACTATAAAATGAGGAGCATGGATGGTAGAAAAGGCAATATATTGGAAAACAAATTTTTCCAATTATAATAGAGACCGTGCAACTAGAATCATGTACAACACCTAATAAAGGTCATATTTTTTTTAAAAATCTCTTATCTTATTTTATAATAGATGTATCTTTAAGACCTAAAAAGTTTTTATCTTATTAGATTCAAGAGCCTCAACTTGTTTTATAGATAAAGATTTTGTCAAAAAATAAAAAATATCTTTAGTTAAGAAAATTAGATTTGTGCATGTAAAAGTCATAGATGATCGTTTATTTTTTTTAAGAAATATCATCCACAAAATTATTTTCTAGGATGTAGCAACTAAAGAATATAATAGCATAGTAATATTTAATGTGATTAGATCTCCTTTCAATCTATTTGTTTTAGGAATGGACATTTTGAATATATTGTCATACTTTTTGGACTTACAAATATATGAGTTGCTTTTCAATATCTTATAAATGACATTTTTTGTGAATTTCTTGATGATTTTATTGTCTGTTATTTAGACAACATTCTAATCTACTTATTAGGAATATACACTTTGAACATTCATAGAACCTTTTGGAACATTCTAAAGATTTTTCAACTAATAGAAGTTGCTTGAAAAACTTTCTAGTTGATAGAAATAGCTTGAGAAGTTTTATAATTAGTAGACAGAGCTCAAAAAGCTTCCAAGTTAATAGAAAGAGCTCAAAAAGCTTTGAAATTAGTAGAAGCTATTCAAGAAGCTTCTTAATTTGATAGAAACCACTCATAAAGCTTCTTAAACATAAATATATTTTATAATCAAGGCTAAAGAATTCTTTAGTTTCAACAATGCATCTTTTAGAATTTTAACTTACCTTTTTTGGTATTGTTTGTGTACTCATCAAGATAATTTAAATTCTTATTAATTTCTTCTTGAAACCTCTTTCTAGTTCAAATCTCTTATTTTATATTTTGATATTCTTTATAATTTGTTGAAATTGCCTTCATCTTAAATATCAAAGTTAGATCCTTCTTATTAGAGAGTAGATTACTTTTTTTTTTGAAAGTATATTAGTGCTTTAGAAATTATAGATTATCTTCTATTAAATTGATATTTCCATCATTACAATATTGGAACTTTATTCTTCTTATGACATTGGATCACCTCTCTATTTAAAAGTCTTAAGACATTTTAGAGGTTGCAGATTACCGTCTACTAAACTAATATTGTCTTTTTTTTAATTTATTTTTTTTCTTTTTAAAATGGCAGGAGATCAAGACATTAGTATGATCAAATCTTTTGAGTCTAAGTTAGATGCCACCATTAGCACTCTTATTATTTTATCTACTAGGATTGTGGAAATTGAAGGAATTTTTATAAAATTTTATAACAATACAATCTCTGAAATACTACAATCTAAACTACATCCATTTCCAACTTCCATACTTAAGGATGCACTACTATTTATACTACATCAAGAAAATCTACGTGTTTAGCAATATAAAGAGCCTTGGATTAATCTTCTAGAAAATATGATAGTATATGTTTGAAATTCCAAAGGTTTATAAACCAAATTCAATTAATAATAGTTCTATAATTTGAAACTTATCTAGTAGAAGAATCACGGATTGAATTGATTGGCACTTTTGGAATAAACATTATTATAGTTTGTTCTTTTGTTTGAAAAAGAAATCATCAATTTTAAATAACTTTGAAGAATTTATAGATGCATTTGCAGAAGCATTTGGAAAATATAATAAGGCTTGTTGGATAATAGCCAAGATCCAAACATTGTAACAAGGAGTACACTTTGTACTAGTCTATGCATTTGATTTTAAGCAATTAGTATTCAGCATTAATTGGAATAAAAAAACCTTGATGAATAAATTCTATTGGAGATTAAAAGATGATGTAAAGGATTTATTATTATTGCTTTTGGATCTATAATTGCTCAATGAAATTATTAGCTAAGCTGTAAAATATAATAATTGATTATTCCAATGTTGTCAAGATCAATGTTCATAGGCTTCAGCAAGATAATACGTAAGTCAATGCACTCCTATTACATTGACAACTAATTTGAATTTACATTCAGAAGTAAAAGATATATAGCTTCATGTGGTATGTTTTGAACTTCTTAATCTATAAGAAAAGAGGCATTGAATGGAAGAAGGTCTATGTTTGTATTATAGCAAGAAAGGCCATAAGGCTTACAATTGTTTGAAGAAACAAAATCAACACATCACCAAAATCAAGGATGCAATTGTTCAAGAAAAAAAAGATGTTCAACTACAATAGGGACCATGCAGTTGGACAATTCAATATCATAAGATTATTTAGGTTCTTCTCTTTCTACTCAACTTGCTTATTATTTTATATTTTTTTTATATTTTCGCCCTTAAAAGCTTCAAGTAATTATCTTATTGGATTTAGAGATGTCTACTTGTTTCTTAAATAAGATGTTTGTTAAGCTTCATGAAATTCTTCTAGTACAAAAATCCAAATCTATTCATATAGAAGTAATAGATAGACAATTTTTATCCTTTGGTAGTGTCATTTATGAAACAATGCCAATAGAAGTGGCATTTAAAAATTATAGCAGCTAAATTATATTTAATGTTATTAGAATTTCTTCAAATCTTGTTATTCTTAGACTTTCTTAGTTAAAAAAGTATAATCCATTTATATATTAGAAGTTACAATAATAAAAAAAAAAATTCAATAGAAATCCATGCAATTTTTTTTATAAAAAGTCATTAGTTGATAAACGTTTATTTATTAAAGGAAGGACCTTTATAAGATTGGCCAAAGAAGGTATATTATTTTTTATTTATGTGACTCCAACTAAAAAAGACATGACTTCATTGGCAATTATTCTAGAATAATATAGCAAATTTTAAGATTTTTTTTAAAAAAAATATTAATATATTATTAAAGTACCAACCATATAATTGCACTATAGATCTTCAAAAAGAAATGCAACCACTTTTTGGTCCAATCTATAAACTTTTTCAAAATGAGCTTTCAATATTAAAGAATTATATTGATGAAAACCTTATAAAGAATTTCATCAAGTATTCAAAGTCTCTAACATGAGCATCTATATTTTTTTATGAAGAAAAAAGATGGATCCTTATGTATACACATTGATTATTAGAGATTGAATAACATAATGGTAAAAAATAATTATCTACTATTATTAATCTTAGAACTGTTGGAACAACTCTATGAATCATCAAATTGACTTATTAGTTGTTTTAGCATAAAAGAATGCATTTAAAGTATCAAAATTACAATTATAAAGTAGAGATGTATTTAGATGATGCTAAATGAAGGAGAATAATATTAGTAAGAAAGAAATAGGATCTTAGTAAGTCTTGTAGGCAATTTTTTTAGTTAATTTAGTTTTATTTTTTAATTATAAGAATTAGCATTTAGTTATTGAGACCAATGTCTATATTGGAATTTTATCTTTATATATCACTTATTAAAAATATATAAATATTAATTATTAGATAGAAGAAGCATGAGAAAGAAATCTCATATTTTTTTAATTATTTATGTAGAAAATAGGATTTTTAATTGATTTAAATTGATTTTATAAAAAAATCACCAAGATAGAATAAAATAATTTTAAATTAATATTATTATTTTAAAAATATTATAGAAGTTTTTAGAATTTATTTAGAATTTTTTAGGAATTTTTAGAATAATTTTGAAGATTTTGGTAAAAATAAAATTTATGACCTTGGGAGCCATTATGAAGAATTGGAATAAGATTTGAAGGCTGTAAAAGGTTCCTAGGCTAATTGGATATTTTTGAATACTATGGTGATGTACAAATTACAAAAAAATGAATTTTACTAGTAGAAAATAGGAGGACCAGTAGCTAGTGTAGTCTTTATAAAAAAGAAGGTGCACAAGTCTTATATGGGTTGTGGCATCTTGAATGTAGGTAGGAGGATAAGACTAAGGTCTCGTGGCCCTTTTAAGAGACCCATATATACTACTTGTGAGCCTTGGTGAGATTTGAATTCATGTTCTCTTAACCAAGTTATCCTTGAGATAAAAAATTTCTACTAAACTTTTTATTATTTATCTTCTATCTTTAGATTATCATAACTTATTCATAGTAATTCATATTTATATATTTTTTATACCATTGAAAAGATAAAAAAATTATCTATTAAAAAATATAACTTTTATTTTTTGTTTTTATTTTTTACTAGATAAATATACACTGAATAGATTATGATATAGTTTTGAATTAAGTACGTACTTGATATCCTTTACTTTCGTTGTTTTGTATTTGTTATTCTTGTTGTACTTGCTATTTTCTTCCTTCACTTCACACCACTAATTACAAGCAATTTTTAAGTGAGGCCATCTTGTAACTTGAGTTGAGGGATGAAAATTTATCCTTACAAATTCAGCCAAGCTAAGATCTATACTAAGATAGATCTTTGTGGAGCATATATTTGGTATGGATCAAAGAAGGAAATAAATAAAATACTATATTTTAGACAAGATATAGATATTTTGAATATAATATTATATCTTTTGGATTAATAAATATATTTACTATCTTTCAATATTTAATAAATAACATCTTTTGAGAACATCTATATAAGTTTATTGTAATCTATTTGGATGATATCTTGATTTATTCAAAAAATCTAGAGGAATATAAGGAACATGTAGAGTTAATATTATAAAAGCTATAAGATATAAGTTTGTATTTTAAGCTAGAAAAATATATATTTCATCAGCCAAAGATAAAATTTTTGGAATGTATTATATCTATTAAAGATTTGATGGTGAATCCTAAAAAGATGGAGGTAGTTATGTAGTAGGCCATTTCAAAAATTATAAGAGATGTACAATGCTTTTTAGGATTTGTCAACTTCAATCAAATTTTTATAAAAAAATTATTCTTAAATTGCCACTCCTTTTATTCAATTGATATACAAAAAATAAGTTGCAATAGGATTTTCAAGTGGAAAAGGCATTCTAAAATCTCAAGAAAACATTTATCTCAGTTCTAATCTTGATGCATCCAAATTTTACAAAGGTATTTTATATAAAGACTAATACTTTGGATTTTGCATCAAAAACTATACTTTCACAAATGATTATGAATGATAAACTCCATCTTGTTGCATTTTATTTTTAAAAGTTTTTTATTCCCAAAATTAATTATAAAATCCATGATGAGAATTTTTTTGCTATTGTGGATTTTTTTTCAAGAATGACATCATTTTCTCAAAAGAGCAATGCATCTTAGGACTATATACATAGATCATAAAAATTTAAAATATTTTATATCAACCTAGATTCTTAATTGCTATCAAACTTGATAGAATTTGTCATTATCTTGATTTAATTTTATTATCATTTATTGACTTAAGAAGTAACAAATATTATCCAATGCTTCATCAAGAAAATTATATCTTGTATTATGGATAAAAAAGGTAGAATTTGATTAATAATATACAACTTTGTTGAAGCCAGAGCAATTTCACCTTTATTTCACTATTACATCAATATCTATTGATTTTAGTTTCCTCAATGAGGTATATATTGTAACTACTAATGATGCTTTGGCCTTTAATATTAAGCATTGTCTTAATAAAAATGTTGACAAGTTCAAGCTTGAAAAAGACCTTTTATATTTTAAAGAATGTTTGTATTTTCTAGAAGGATCAACACAACTGCACATTCTTTAATCTTGCCATGATTTTTCAACTACAGGTCACTTTAAATTTAACAAGATCTTAAAACATATTTTTTGAGATTTTTGGTGGCATCAAATGTGGAAGGTTGTGAAGGACTTTGTGCTCTCTTATGACATTTGTTCAAGGTCCAAGAATCCTTGGCATTGCCCTTATAGACTCTTATAATCCTTGCTTATTTCAAAATGATTATGATCTTCTATTTCAATGGATTTTATTACAAATCTATTACCATTCAATTCATTAAATAATATCTGTGTGGTGGTTGATTCATTCACAAAGATAGCTGATTTTATTTCTTATAAAAAAATTGCTTCTAGTGAAAAAATAGCAAGGCTCTTTCTTGATAATATATATATATATATATATATATATATATATTGATATCATGGCTTATTGCATGATATCATATCCAATTGAAGATCCCAATTTGTATTTAAATTTTAGAGATGTCTTTTTGAAATATTAAAGATGGACATTAAATTTTCTTTGGCTTTCTATCTTCAAATTGATGGCCAAATAAAACAAATTAACTAAATTTTGAAGCAATATCTATGATGCAGTATCAATATTTAATAAGACAATTAGATCTTATATCTATTGTTAGGAAGATTTGTATATAATAATATTATTTGTATCTCAATTTAATAAATATTATTTTATTCTAATAATAGATATCATCTAAAGCTTGATCTATGGAGTATGTTAAAAATCAACAATTCAATAGTTGAAGGATTTATAAAGCATCTATTGCAACACCAAATAATCTTGAAGCTTTAATTATAAGTATGTCAAGATATTTATAAGGCATCTATAGATAAATTCAAGAATCAACCACGTGCTTTTCATATAAGAGATAAAGCATGGCTTCTTTGACAAAAAATCAAGATTAAACAACCATGTGATAAGTTGGACTATCAGAGATTATGACCATTTTTCATCTAGAAGCAAATTAACCTAATAGCACATTGCTTAGAACTACCATCTTCTATGAAGATACATCCAATTTTTTATGTCTCTCTTTTGGAGCCTTATAGAGGGTTGCATATTCCAATATTGTATTATATATTGTCTTGTTTGAAAATGCATTGGACACTTGGCTATAAAAAATACACTTATATGCTGCAATTAATCAAAAGTCTAATGATCCTAATATAATTTTAAATAAATTTTAATTAAACTTTAATCAAATATTAAATAAATCTTAATATAATTTTAATCAAATTTTAATCAATTTTAGTCAAATTATAATCAAATCCTAATTAAATCTTAATAAAAGCTTAATCAATTTTAATCAAACCATAATTAAACCTTAAATCAAATCTTTGTCAAATTTTAAGTCAAATTTTAAGTCAAATCTTAATTTAAAATTCTAAGTCAAATCTTAGTCAAATCCTAAGTCAAATCCTAGTCAAATCCTAAATCAAATCCTAAATTAAATTTTAATCAAATCCTAAATTAAATTTTAATCAAATCCTAAATCAAATTTTAGTCAAATTCTAAGTCAAATCCTAAGTCAAATCCTAAATCAAATCTTATTCAAATCTTATGTCAAATCCTAATTTAAAATCCTAAATCAAATCTTAGTCAAATCCTAAGTCAAATTCTAAGTCAAATCCTAATCAATCTTTAATCAAATTCTAAATCAACTCTAATCAAATTCTAAATCAAAACTTTAGTCAAATCCTAAATCAAAATCTTAGTCAAATCCTAAATCAAATCCTAATCAAATTTTAAATCTTAAATAAATCCTAATCAAATTTTAATTAATTCTAAAATCTAAACAAATCATAAATAGATCCTAATAAATCTTAGAAAATTCTTAATCAATCCTAATAATCCTATAATAGATTAAAACAAAAGTACTAGTTCAAGGCCATAGGCAATTTTTTTGACGACCAATAGAATCTATTATCTAAGAACAGAGAACAAAATATATAGCTTCATTAATATAGCGCATTCTCATTTTCATACATATGTAAGAAGTTTTTTGAAGGTATGAACTTCTCTTAGAACTTGTTACTAGAGAAGGAAGTGATAATAGGAATATATACTTTAAAAATTCATAGAACCTTCTAGAAAATTTTAAAAAAAATTTAATTAGTGGAAGTCGCTTGAGAAGCTTCTTAATTAGTGGAAATTACTCAAAAAGCTTCTAAATTGATAGAAAGAGTTTGAAAAGCTTCCAAGTTGGTAGAAGCTGCTCAAGAAGCTTTTTAAATAAGAATATACATTAAAGTCAAGATTGAAGAATTCTTCAGTCTTGACAATGCATATATTAGAGTTCTATTTTATCTTTTTTGGAATTGTTTTTATATTCATTTAGATAATTCAAGTTCTTATTGGTTTCTTCTTAAAACCTCTTTTTAATTCAAGCTTCTTATTTTGTATTCTTGTATCATTGACACTACTCTAAGAATACAAAAGAATATGAATTTCATATTTATTTTATATTACAAAAATTTAGAGATGTAGGGATTAAATACCAAGATAAAAAAAATATATTTGATACTACTCAAATTGATTTTTTAGAATATATCATTTTTAATAACGATCTAATGATAGATTCTAAAAAAATTTAAATAATTATAGATTGGAAAATTCTAAAAATAATAAAAAAATATGTAATATTTTTTGAGATTTTTCAATTACTATTGGATCTTCAAGAAGAATTTTTTTCAAATTGCACTTCCATTGACACACTTAATTTGTAAAAAAAAACTCAAGTAGAATAAATAAATAGAAGTATTATTTGTATGACTATAAATAAGATAAAATAAAATAGATTAAAAAAATAAATAATATAAGAATCTTTAAGAAGGAATTAAAAAAAGATTTTAATAAAATTTATCTCAAAATTCCAAGAATTAATACCTAAAGAGGACCAGTTGTGAACATGGATCAAAATCAAACCTTAAGGCACAAAACTACGTGCTTATGGCAGATGGAGAGTTCTTTGGTAGATTGAAGAATAGAACTTGAAAGAAGACTTTAGAACATTTTGTCAAACATTGATTTTGAGTGATTTAGATAGATATTGACTTTATAAGAGCTTTGCAAAGTTAGGATTGTTTTAGGTGACTTGAATTTTTATGAAATAAAAAAGAGGTTATATTTTTGAGCATTTTGTGAATTTGATAGTGGATCTATAAGTAAAATTTTGTGGATTTGTAATTGTAGTTAAGTTGAGTGCATATTATAAGTTTAAACTTGATTAAATAGTTTGATTGAAGGTTATTAAAGTTCAAGTGGGTCGGAGTCTCAAAAATTAGGTTTTGAAGGTCACTAAGGATTTTTAAGATATCTAGTAATTTACTAGCTGGATTAAAGTGAAAATTATGTGTATAGGTAGTATACTTGATTTACTATATATTTATAAATTTTAAAATTAATTAAGTAATATAAAAAGAAAATATTTACACGAGAAATTTGGCATTTAGGTTAGAAAAGAAGGCCAACATATATTTGAGTAAAATTTTGGATTTATCTTCTATTTGGTGAGTTGGATCTTCTTTAAAAAATTTATATTTACTGCCAATATAGTTATTGAAAGGTATATAGATTTTAAGTCAAATTCAAAAATTAAATCATTAATTATTGAGATTTCAATCTGATGTAGGATTTATTTAGATTTGATTAGGATTTGATTGGAATTTGTTTAGGATTTAAGATTCGGTTAAGATTTTATTAGGATTTATTTAGGATTTAGGATTTGACTAAGATTTTATTAGGATTTCATCAATATTTATTTAAGATTTAAGATTTAACTGAGATTTGATTAAAATTAATTTAAGATTTGATTAGGATATGACTAGAATTTTATTAAAATTTGATTATAATTTTTATTTTTAATATCTTAAAAATATTTTTATTTAAATATTTTTTTAGATTTTTAAATTAATATTTCTTTAAAATTTCTTTATTATTTTTTTATAATAAGATTTTATTTTTATTTTTATTTTTATAGTTAATTAAAAATATAATTAATTTTTTTAATGATTGACTATATTTGTTATTCTTTAATTATAATTTATATATAATTCTATTCAAGATATTAGGACTTATTATTATAATATTTTTTTAATCTTCTACCGCCAGGTGCCTGGTGCCTTCATAAGCAAGACTTCAAGTAATATAACATACTTGGTGATTTCAATGTAAAAAATTTGAGGTGGAAGGAAATTGGATTTTTGATTTATTTTTGATTTTTGAATTATGGATAGTATTTTGAATGAAATTATAAGTGGAAGTATTAATAGAAGACAAGATATGTATTTTGATCCTAATTCTACAAGCATGTTTGAAGCATTTGCTTTATTTATACAACAACAATTTTAAGATTATAAAGAAGGTATGGCAAATAAAGCATTATAGGCAATTGTAGATAAGATTGATTAATTTGAAAGAAAAGATATTATTAAATATTTAAGATGTTATGTGAAAAAAATAGAATTGAAGCATGTTTTCAAAAAGAAGATGGTTCAATTATTTGAATTGGCTATTGTGCCAAAGATAAGAAATCATATGAAGTCTATTATAGGACATTGTGTAGGTTCATGAGGGAAATTTTTTCAAACATTGAAAGATGAATATTTTTTAAAAGATAGCAATCGGATTACAAAAAAGTCGTTTTTTAAATAGATTGAAAGATCTAAGAAGAATCTTCAAGCAACAAAATTATTGAGAGAGTTTAAAAGATATTATTCTTATTTTTTAAAGGAGAGACAATTGTTAGATCCAAATAAAGTATAACTTTTTTTTCAAGCAATTAATAGAAAGTTGTAAGAAAAATTAGAAATTTTATTTGAAAATAAAAATAAAAAAATAAAGAAAAAAGATTGATATCAAATTAGAAAGAAATAAAAGAGGCAATACAATTACTTGTAAAAAGAAGAAAAAAATAAATAAATAAATAAATAGGATGGATATTCAAAGACCATTGTAAGCATTTAAGGTAAAATTGCTTATTAATCATCTTACTTCTATAATTCAACCTTCAATATCTACATCAAAGAAAGAAAAAATAAATATGGATGAAATCATATATAAGATGAGAGATTTATAAATAAATTTGTAAAACTTGAAGAGAAAGGTTAATCATCAAGAGTATCAACAAAACAAAAATTAGGACCAATAGAAGGTGTAGTATATATGTATATGTAGTGTAATAGCATGGATCATTTAAAAAGGGAGTATAAAGATTTTACAAAGATACAATGCAAAAGAATTATTTTTTGAAAAGATGGTATGATATACTTAAAAGAAAGTAGAGAAAAATTAAAAATAAATTTTGGTAAAGGAAGAATGAAGATATTTGTAGAAGATGCTTTTAAAGTGTATACAATTTCAAAAAATGAAGCATCAATATATTGGATTGAAGCAAATCAAGACAAATGTTTAAGTATAAATCTTAATTTTTTAGAAAAATCTAATTCTTTGTGAATAAATGCAATGAGTTATGCTGAAAAAAAAATTACTATAAATGATTTAAAACATTGTTGTGTGGCGTGATCTTCTATTTGGAAATATATGAGATACTTGGCTGTGGAGAATTTACTTAAAACTTATTGAAAAGACTCCAATAAGTGATTTGTCCTTAATAAAAAGAAAAAATAATACAATGATATTATAAAAGAAAAATTATATTGGTAAATCCTTTTATATTTAAATAGGTTTATATAAAAAGGCTCAAATTGCTACAAAATCCTTCAATACCTTATTCACCTATAAGAACTTATTTCTTTCCAAAGTTTAGAGTTTAATAACTCTTGATTCAACTATTTAATTTTTGTTAAATTTTCTTCAAAGTTTAGATATTATTCTTAAGCTTTATTGCAAAAAAGAATTAATTATAGATTCACTTTGGATCATCCGATATCTTAAAAATCCTAGTAGGTGCTTAAAAACCCTAGCTTAGAGATACTTGAGTACTATTTTCATCATATCTCACAAATCCAAAATCTTAATGCCACAAAATTTTTGTACATAGTCTTGTGATATAAACATATATACTCTTGAAAATTTTAAGCCAAAAATTTATCAAATTATCTAAGATATAGCTCAAAACATAACCATTAATTAAATAGGGTTACTTACTACCCTTAGCTTATAAGCACTAACTTCAACTCCCAATATCTCCTTCATCCTATCTTAGATTTCATCAAAATAATATGTAAAAAATATAGGCAAAAAAGTGTTATTTTCAACTTCAATTGCCAATCCTCTATTGCTTTCTATATGCGCAAGTTATGCCTAAAAGAGTGATAATATATACAATTTTGATACATTAACTTTGAGTGCCTATATCTCCATAAAAAGTCCAAATCACATAAAATTTGCACCAAAACCATATCAAAAAATCCAAACTTGCTGATCCTAGTCTTTAGTATTCAACTCCATTTAAAAAAATAAACCCTAATTCCTATTAAATCCTTGGGCAGCCTCCTTGAAGCCCATTAGGCATGATTTTTGGCCAATAGGAATAGAGACTTCTATCATCCATCTCCATTCATCCACATGGATGGCTTAACTATTTTTTGTAAGTCCAACTTATAAAACATCTCCTAAGCCATATTAAAATCCTTTTTCAATCCTTTTTCAATCATTTTTCTTATAAGATTTACATAATATGTGTTCTAAATACCAAATAAAAGACGTAAATAAGATCTTAAGGATCACCAATATCTAACAAAGGTGACTTAAGATACATAAAAGTTATTAACATACAAAATCAACTTCAAAAGTCACTACTCAAAAAAAATAAGGTTGTATAAATCCCAATAATAACTTTTTTAGATAGATTCTTTTTAAACTAATAACCTAAGTACATTTTGTAACTAATAAAATCCACTCATATGGCTCTTATTTAGTTGTGTAGTAAATTGTACATTAAAAATATATATACAATATTTTCATATAATAGCCAAATCACAATACGACAATGTATTAGTAATAACATTTGGCAAATTATTAGATGGAATGATTTAGCACATAGATTATTAGTGCATACTTATATTGCAAGGAGTCAATATAAAATATTAATAGAAGAAAATAGAAGAAGAGATAAAAATAATGAAGGGCCATTAAAAAAGACTACAAAAAGAAAAAGAAAAAGAAATAAGACAACACAAAAATCCTATGTATAAAGAAGAAATAAAAAATATTTCTATAAAAGAAAAAAAAAATTATTTAAAAAAAAAAAAAAAAAAAAAAAAAAAAAATCCTACTTATAAATTATAATTAAATATTGAGGCTGCTATAGATTTAAAGAATATATTAGAAATACAGAATTTTTAGGAGGAAAGGTTGAATTTATAATTAGTAAAATTCTAAAAATTATAAAACATGAATTTTATAAAATTATTATTAACACAATAAAAAAAACAGCAATCTATATGAGATACTATGACATCAAATATATAAGGAATAAAGACAATAAAAAAATAGTGTAGATGAAGAAGTTGAAATTTAAGTTTTAGGAGATGTTTTATAAGTTGGACTTATAAAAAAAAGAAATAGGATTCAACCATCTATTCACTATTTTTAAAATCATTGAGCTATTACAAAAACTTTAGTAAAATTAAGAAAATTAAAAGAACCAATTGTAGCATTAATTGATCATGGTTTTGAAATCAATTTGATATCAAAAGAGCTATATAAAAAGAAAAATGGCCTATTAATATCAAACATGGATGGATGATAAGATCAGCAAATAATTCAAAGGGAGATTTATATGGAGCTTATCTAAATATCAAAGTGATGATAGGAGATGTTATTCATGAACAACATTTCATTGTAAAAGATATATTTACATATCTTATTATATTACAACAATCATATATTATTGCCACACAAATAGAAACAAAAGTTATGGATGATGGTTCAGCCTATACAAAAATAAGAAATTAAGATAGAATGACAGTAGTTTAATTTTTAATTATTTGTGCCAATCATGAAAAAAAGTTATAATAAGTTGAAAGAAAAGCCATTATCAAATGAGAATTTTGAAGACCTTGAGGATTTTTATTGCACACCATTATAAAATGGGATTGCAATAGATTAGAGAAAAAAATACTCCAACTTAGTTTAAAAAAAAGATATTATCTATTCAATTTATTAGGTTGAGACAAGATCGTATATTATCTTTTAAGACTATTGGCAAAATAAAAAGATGGAAAAATATTATATTAAAAATATGGAGCAAAATTTGAAAGTAAATAGAAAATTTAAGAGCATTTAAAAAAATAGGATTTATAAATATTATAGAAAAATTAAATTATTTATTATAATATGGATTATAAAAAGAAAATAGAATTATTAATATATATTCTAAAAACTTTTATCATGAAATTCAAAGATTTATAAATAATTTAAGTTGCCAAGTGATACATGTTGAAATTAAGTATAAATCAATGGAAAAAAAGATTAAACCATTGGTTTTGCCATTACCATCAAATTGTAAAAAAAAGGTGAGCAGAGCATCTATACAACCAAATTTAAGGAATCCTAGGAAGATAGGATATGAATTTTTGGATGCTATATTAAATGGATTAAAAATTGAATGTGATAGATTTTTGATAAAATGTGAAGAAAAATGTTTTAGAGAGATGTTTTCACAATATGGAAAGGCTTTTGTATTTAAAGCACATGAAATTGGATGTGTTGATTTAAATATTATAGCACCTATGGTTATTTTTACTATTCCTCATAAACTATAGAATTTGCAACCAATTCTAGTACCAAGAGCATATTTATCTAAGTAAATATATTTATTCAATGAAAAGATTAAAATAAGAATTTTAAAACCATCTATGATATTTTATTCTAATAAATGGTTTATAATATCAAAAAAATGGAACAATGATATTTATACAAGACATGCAACCTATGAATAAAGTGACTATTAGAAATAAGGATTCAAGTCCATTTTCATAATATTATTTTCAATGGCTCAAGTTTTTGTGAAATAAAAAAGAGTTTATATTTTTAAGCATTTTGTAAGTTTGGTAGTAGATCTATAAGTGAAATTTTGTAGATTTGTGATTATAGTTGTATTAAGTGCATACTATAATTTTAAGGTGGATTAAATAGTTTGATTGAAAGTTATTAAAGTTCAAGTGGATCAAAATCTTAAAAATTAGATTTGGAGGATTAAAGAAGGTTTCTAAGATATCTAGCAATCTACTAATTGGAATGAAGTGAAAATTATGTGTATAGGTAGTACACTTGATTTTTTACATATTTATAAATTTTGAAAGGAATTAAATTGTGCAAAAAGAAGATATTGGTGCTAAGAGATTGGCATCAAGGTTGGAGAAGAATGCTGATCTATATTTGAGTAGAATTTTGGATTTATCTTCTATTTGGTGAATTGGATCTTTTTTTAAAATTTTGTGCTTATTGCCAATTTAATTATTGACAAGTATGAAAATTTTGAATCAAAATCAATAATTCAATAATTAGCTATTGAAATTTCAATTTGTTATAGGATTTATTAGAATTTGGTTAGAATTTGATTAGAATTTGTTTAAGATTTAATATTTAATTAAGATTTCATTAAAATTTTATTAAAGTTTATTTAGGATTTAAAATTTGACTAAGATTTGATTAAGATTTGATTAAGATTTATTTAAGGTTTGATTAGAATTTGACTATTTTAGGATTTTTAAATTTTTTTATATTAATCTTTTTTAAAAAAAAATTTAGGATTTTTTTTATTTTTTTAATAATTAATTAAAAATTTAGTTGAACTTCTTTAATCATTGAATATATTTATTAATTATTAATTATAATTTATATAGAATTCTATTAGAGGTGTTAAGACTTATTATTATAATATTTTTTTTATCTTTCTCAACTAGGTGCCTGGTGCATTTTCAAGTAAGATTTCATGTAATACAACAACTTGCTCTTGAAGTTTGTTACAACTTCCCTGCAACATGACATTTTGGATATAATAAGACTTTGGAGCTAATATCAACAGCTTTTTGGTGGCCTCAAATGTAGAAGGCAATTAAAGAATTTATATAGTCATGTGATATTTATTCAAGATCAAAAACTCTTCATCATCAATTTTATAGACTTTTCTAACCATTATTTATATCAAAACAACTATGGTTTTTTTTTATCTCTATGGATTTTATCACATAGAGATAAAAAAAATTATTTATTTGAAGTTCATATGATTCTATATTTGTGATTATAGATTGTTTCACCAAGATGGCACATTTTATACCATGTACAAAATTTATCATAGGTGAAGAAACAACTAAATTTTTCTTTGATAATATCTATTGCTATTATAAATTGCTAAGGATTTATAAATTATAAAATTATCTTCAACCTTCTATCTTCAAATTAATAGAGAAACAAAACATATAAATCAAATTTTGGAAGAGTATTTGAGGTGTACCATCAATTATTATCAACATGATTGGATAATTCTTTTGCCATTGGCAGAGTTTATTTATAATAATTTGGTATATTTTTCTATTCAATAAATATCTTTCTTTATCAATTATGATTATCATCTACAATTTGATATTTTTGACTTTTTAAAAGTTGATAATCTTATGGCACAAGACTTGATAAATCAATTATCAGAGTTATATACAATAATAAAGGCACAATTAAAAAAAAACTTAAGAATAACAAAAAACCAATGTAGATATCTATCATAAGAAACAACTTCAATTCCACATTAGTGATAAGATATGGCAATTTTATTGTAATATTAAGACTATTCATTCTAATGATAAGGTAAATTATTGTAAGCTTGGACCATTTTTAATTTGTAAATATGTCAATCAAGTTGCTTATCAATTACACCTATTCGAGTCTATAAAGATCCATCATATATTTCTTGCATCTTTACTTGAGCCATATAAGATAATAAATATACAAGGAAAAAAATAAATGCCACCGCCTCCTATAGAAGTAGATAACAATGAAGAATTTGAGATGGAAGAGGTTTTAGATTTGAGGCAGCGACAAAATAGGTTGGAATATCTTATACATTAATGTGGATATGATATTAGTGAATATACATAGGAGCCATTTAAGAATCTAGCAAATGCATCAATCAAAGTTTATATATTTTATCAACAACATTCAATAAGATTAAGATGAAAAAAATCTTTATTATAAAATAAAATAAATTTAATAGAAATATCTTATATTATTATTTGTTGTTTTTTTAGATTTTTAGCACTAAAGAGATAGAGAATAAATAATTAATAAATTCAACTCAGAGCTATAGTTTGTTAATTTATTAGACAAGACATTACAACTATCACAACTTTCAAGATGACAAAATAATAATAAAGATCTTTAAAAATAACATATTCTTTCTCAAATTTATGGCAAGATATAATATATTTGGTATCACGACCTTAGAAGAGACTCTTGGTGTTTAGTGATACTTTTAGAAGTAGAAACCACTCTTGATGGTTTTTCAAATGTTTTTTTAAGGAAGTTATAAAGGCCTCAATGATGATCAAATATCAAGGTGATCCTCCTATTCAAGTATAAAATAGTATTGATGGCTAAGAGGACCTATCAATTATCTTCAAAGAGAATAAAGATCAAAGTATGTGGCGAATACAATTCGACGCATCTTGGATTTCTTCAATATGTAATCATTGCTCTTTATGGAACTTGTCTTTAAAAGAAGAAATAATGTCACAAATATAAGATTTATTCTAATAATTATCTAGATAATATAAATAGATAGAAGTAAATAAAAATAAATTAATTTGATAATATCTTATAGAAAAGCTTCCTAGAAGCTTTATAGATATAATTTCATCTTTATTCATATCTATAAGTGATTGATATGTTAGAAACTTTGCTAACAAATTAGTCAAGTAATATACATAATGGTAACTTGAGAAACAAGCTAATTACGTGATATACATATAAAAAACTTATCCTGTAAGTTTGACATGTGTCTTACAAATTGGAATATATTGATGATCCTATAAAACATTGTCATATAGCTCTTAGATAGATAATATATATAAAGATAAAAGCAAAACCTTCTTCATTCTTATCAATGCCTTTCTTATTTTTAGTCTTATTTCAAGAGTCTCTATTCTTCTTTTTTTTAATAATAACCATTCTAATTTAATATTATATCATCTTTAAATGATTCTTTACTCCTTTCAAGTGACACAAAAGTATTTTAATACTTTGGTTGTTTGTATTTCATATCTTTAACAATTTGATAAGAGTGCTAATTCATTGTTCTTATTTTATATTTTAGAAGTATGTAGATTATTTCAATTTTATTTTTATACTTAAAAATTATAGACTATCCGTCTTCAAACTAACATTCTTTGCTTTTTAACCTTGATTTTTTCTTTAAAAAGAATGGATCATCCTTCTTTGTAGAAATTTTTATTTGATATTAGAGGTTGCAAATTATATTTTTCTAATTTAAATTATGGACTTACTAAATTATCTAAGATGGAAGGAAAAATTATGGATATTATACTTAGTAGAAGTGAGAATAGATTTGCAACTATTATAGATCTCCAAGAGCTTGTCAACACTCTTAGGATAGAAATTTCATACATCAATAATGTCAATCATAGAAGCACTATTTTTACGTCTATAGAAGAAGTCTAGAACCTAGTCTAAAAAATTATATAATTGAAGGAAGCAAGTAGATTGTCCTCACAACTAAATCTAAGAAGATGTTAAGGGCATAAAAATATAAAATAAGAAACTTAGACTAGAAGAAGGTTTTCAAGAAGAAACCAATAAAAACTTGAATTAATCAGATGAGTACAGGAATAACACAAAATAAGGTGAGCTAGAACTCTAAGAGATGCATTGTTGAAACTGAAGAACTCTTCAGCCTCAACTCCCATATATATCCCTATTTAGGATACTTTTTGAGTAGCTTCCATTAAACTAAGAAGCTTCTCGAGCCACTTCTATCAACTAGAAAACTTCTTGAGCTCCTTCTATCAACTTGGAAGCTTTTTGAGCTCCTTCTATTAATTACAAAGCTTATCAAGTTACTTTCACCAAGTAAGAAGCTTTTCAATCGACTTTCACTAATTCATGAACTTCTAGAATATTTTCGAAGGTTCTATGAGCCTCCAAAGTGTATATCCCTAACATCACCTCTTTTTCTAGCAACAAGTTCCAAGAAGAGTTCAATCTTTCTATATACATAAAAAATCAAGAATACATTGCACTAATGAAGCTATGTATTCTATTTTTTATTTTTAAATAATAGATTCTACTGGTCCTCAAAGAAATTGCCTATGGCCTTGAGCTAGTACCTTTATTGTTGAAACATCCCATCTAACAATTTGATCTTTATTATGGCCTTCAAAACATCTTCCAAATAAGATTTTAAGTTTAAAAGGATTCACCTTTCTAAGCTCAAGTAATATTATTAAAGCTTGAGCATTAGAATTGAGACTTGGATGGTTGAATCTTACTCCTAATGGTTCCAATCAAGGTTGTATTTGGCACTGAAATATATTATCTTCACTTTGTTTAATTAAAGGTTGTAAAAATTACACTAATTTGTTTGAAGCTTGTATAGCAATTGAATCTTTTGAATCTTATTTTCTTCACACTTGAAGATTTGACATGGTGACTGACTTATTTCTACCACTTTATTCTATCTTAGAACAAATGACTATATACTGATGAAGGCTTTAGTTTAATTCTCTCCCTCTTATGAGTATACTTTGAATCTAATCTTTACCAAAAAATTACCATTGAACATATTTAGATCTATAGAAATAGAATTGATGAAATTCTTGTACCTTTTGAAGCATATTGGTGAGATTTTTGGCCAATTTTCATATGCGTTTATTAATATTATAGCCTTATTAATGAAAAAGATATTCTAATTTGTCCTACTTTTGCCATGAATCAAGTATCTTTTCAACCTCATATTCTTCATGGTCTTTGATTTTGATAGTAGATAATTGTTGTAATCTTTTTAGAATATGCAACTTTCTATAAGGTTTTAAAAGAGAGACATGAAAAATTAGATGTACCTTCATAGAAGATGATAATTCCAAGTGATATATCATTGGATTAATTTACTTTTGGATAAAAAATGGTCCTAACCTCCAATAGTCTAACTTATCACATGATCGCTTGGTCTTGATGTTCAATCAAAGAAGCCATATCTTATTTTAAATGTAAAAAGTAGATAGTTGATTTTTGAATTTATTTATAGATGCCTTATATGTATCTTGAATTGCTTGCAATTAAAGCTTCAAGGTTGTTTGGTGTTACAAAAGATGCTTTGTAAATCTTTCAACTATTAGATTGTTGTTCTTTATAATATTCTATAGATCAAACTTCAAGTGATATCCATAGTTGGAATAAAATGATGATTGTTGAGTTGAGATATGAATAATATTATTATATATAAATTTCACTAAGAGTAGATATAAGATCTAATCGTCTTATTGGTATTTGATGTTACATTATAAATACTATTCCAAAACTTGATTAATTTGTTTTATTTGGCCGTCAGTTTAAAAATGAAAAGCTAAAAAAAATTTAATATCCATCTTCAATATTTTAAAAAGACATCTCTAAAACTTTGATATGAATCAAGGTCCTTGATCAAATATAATATCAATTGATAGGCCATGATATTAGTATATATTGTGAAGAAAGAGCTTTGTCATTTCTTCATTAGATATAGCCTTCTTGCAATGAATAAAATGAGCCATCTTTGTAAATCAATCAACTACCACAAGAATACTATCTAATGAATTAGATGACAATAAATCCATGATGAAATCTATTGAGATAGAAGACCATAACTGTTTTGAAACAAGTAAAGGTTATAAGAGTCTATAAAAATAATGTTGAAGATTTTTAGACCTTGAATAGATGTTATAAGAGAATTCAAAGTCTTTCACTGCCTTTTACATTTGAGGCCATCAAAAATCTTAGGAAATAAGTTCGAAGATCTTATTAAATCCAAAGTGACTTGCAATTGAAAAGTCATGGCAAAATTGAAGAACACATAGTCATGTTGGTCCTTCTGAGATATACAAATATTTTTCAAAGTATAAAAGGCTTCATCAAGCTTAAACTTATCAACATTTTCTTTTAGGCAATGCTTGACATCAAGGGCCAAAGCATCATTAGTGGTTACAACATGCACCTCATTGAAGAAATCAGAATCAGTAGGTGCTGATGTAATAGTGGTATTAAGGCAAAATTGCTCCAACTTCAACAAAGTTACATATTGTTGATCAAACGTTGTTTCTTCTGTCTTTGATACTAGATATGATATCTTTGATAAAGCATTGGACAATATTTGTTGCTTTTTAGATTTAATTAATGATAATAAAATTAAATCAAGGTAACAACATATTCTATTGAACTTGACGGTCACTAAGAATACAAGTTGCTATAAAATATTCTAAATTCTTATGATCTATATATACAATCACAAGATGCATTGGTTCTTTGAAAAAATGGTGCTATTTTTTAAAAAATCTATAATAATAAAAAATTCTTCATCTTGGATTTTATAATTAATTTTAGTAGCAAAAAAATTTTCAGAATAAAATATAATAAGATAGAGTTTATTGTTTATATCTATTTATAAAAGTATAATCCCTAGTGAAAAATCCAAAACATCAATTTTCATATAAAATTCTTTTATAAAGTCTGAATTTACTAAGATTGAGGTTGTGATAAATGTTGTCTTGAAGTCTTAAAATGACTTCTTTGCTTGAAGCCTCCATTCTAACTTATTTTAGCATGTCAATTGAATAAGAGGAGCAACAATTTGAATAAGAGAAGCAACAATAAGAGGAGCAACAATCTTATTCAATTTTCAATAATCAACACACATAAGTAAGGAACCATCTTTTATTTTCATAAAGAATATAGGTGCTCTTACTAGAGATTTTGAATGTCTGATAAAGTTCTCTGTAAGATTTTTATTAATATAATCTTTCGACTCTAAAAGCTCATTTTAAAAAAAATTATAAATAGAGCCAAAAGGTGGTTGCATTCTTTCTTGAAGATCTATGGCACAATTGTATGGTTGGTGCTCCAATAATATATCAACATTTATTTTCTGAAAAATATCTTAAAATTTCCTATATTCCTTTGGAATACTTATCGATGAAGTTATATCTTCTTTAGTTAGAGTTTCATAAATAACAAATAGTATACCTTCTTTGGCTGATCTTATAAAAGCCCTTATTCTAACAAATAAAGGTTTATCAACTCAAGACTTTTTTTGAAGTTTTCTTGCAGGGATTTCTATTGTAAATGTTATTCTTTGTGACTTCTAACCTATAGATGGATTATGCTTTTTCAACCAAGAAAGCCTAAGAATAATAGGATTTGAAGGAATTTTAATAATATTAAATATAATGTGGCTCCTATAATTTTCAAACAACACTTCTATAAGTGTGGCTTCATGAGTGATGCTACTAGAGGATAAGGATCATCTATCTATTATTTTTACATGAACAAGTTTGGATTTTTATACTAGAAGAATTTCATGAAGCTTAACAAATGCTTCATCTATGAAACAAGCAGATGCTCTCAAATCCAACAAGACAATTGTTTGAAACTTTTGAGGGAAAAAATATAAAAAAATTATAAAATAATAAGCACATTGAACAAAAAGAGAGGAACTTAAATAATTTTATAATGTTGAATTGTTCAATTGCACGATCCTTACTATGGCTGAACATCTTTATTTTCTTAAACAATTATATTCCTAATTTTGGTGATGTATCAATTTTGTTTCTTTAGACAATTGTCAACCTTATGGCCTTTTTTGCTACAATATAAGCATAGACCTTCTTCTATCTGACACTTCTTTTCTTGTAGATTAATAAGTTTAAAACATATTGTATCAAAGTGCATGTCTTTTACTTCTGAATGTGAATTCAAAATGCTTATCAATGTAACAGAAGTATGTTGGATTGCATGTTGTCTTACTAAAGTCCATGAATGTTGATCTTAACGACATTGAAATAATTGATTATCATATTTTATAGTTTAGCTAATGGCTTCATTAAACAATTGTAGATCTAGAAGTGATAATAATAAATCCTTCACATCATTTCTTAATCTCCAATAGAATTGATTTATTAAAATTTCTTCGTTCTAATTGATGTTGTATATTAATTATTTAAAATTGGATGCATAGATTGATGCAAAGCATGCCCCTTATTGCAATGCTCAAATCTTAGCTATTGCCCAACAAGCCTTATATTCTCCAAATGCTTCTATGAAAATTTTAAAATTACTCAAAATATGCAATCTCTTTTCATCTTTCTTAGTATCTTAGAGTTCATCTTTTAGAGTTCATCTTTTAGAGTTCTAACTCTAAGAGATACATTGTTAAGACTAAAAAACTCTTCAACATTGACTCCCATATATACCTCTATCTAAGACGCTTCTTGAGCAGCTTCCATCAAACTAAGAAGCTTCTGAAGCAGCTTTTATTAACTAAAAAAGCTTCTCGAGCTCTTTCTACCAACTTGGAATCTTCTTGAGTTCCTTCCACTAACTACAAAGCTTCTTGAGCTACTTTCACCAGGTAGAAAGCTTCTCAATCAACTTTCACTAATTCAAGAACCTTTAAAATGTTCTAGAAGATTTTGTGAATCTCCAAAATATATGTCCCTAATAAAAGTGTTGCTTTTACAAGTATGAAGGAGGCAAAGATTAGTGCCCCTAAGAAGTTTGATGGAACAAGATCATAATTTTGAAGATTTTTATAATAAGTCAAGCTTTATCTAAGGTTATATCTTTTTTAATATTTTAATAGGTTTAGTCAAGTTGGATTCATAAGCACATTTCTATCTAAAAATATTCTTTTTTAATTTGTACTTTTGATGGAAAAAGATTAACAACTTCTTTATGATCTAAATTCATTCTTCAAAGTATTTACAACCACATTTGGAAAAAGTTCTTAAGAAAGAGTAGCAGAGATGGAGCTTTCATTTTTATGACAAGGATCATGGTCAATCATAATATATACTACTAAATTCCAAAACCTTGCTTGTAATGTGGAGCAAAATAATAAAGCGCTTATCAATCAATTTCATTATAGATTGAAAGATAATATCAAAGATTTGTTACTAATAATACTAAAAACCAATTTTTTAGAATAATTTATTATTCAAGCCATTGCATGTGATAATTGATTATTTGAAATGTATCAAAGATATAGATTTGATTGGAAAGAAGCAAATCAATTAATGATATCAGCTCTTAAGTTTTCAAAAACTTATTTGGCTAAGTTAGAATTAATAAAAATTGATACAATATATTTTAAATCTTTCACCAAGCAAAAAAAGACTTGATATCATCAAAAAGATCTATGCCTATATTATGAAGAAGCTAAGCATATTGCTCAATATTATTCAAAGAAGTAATATAATTACAAAATAAGGAACATGGTTGCTAAAAAAGATAATATATTAGAAAACAAATATTTTCAACTACAATAGGGACCATGTACCTAAAATCATGACCAATATCTACTAAAGGTCCTATTCTCTTTTCAAATCTCTTGCCTTGTTTTATAATAGATATATCTTTAGAACCTAAAAATTACAAAGTTTTTATCTTATTAGATTCAAGAGCTTTAACTTCTTTTATAGATAAAGATTTTGTCAAAAAATTTAAAAAATATTTTTAGTTAAGAAAATTAAATCCGTGTATGTAGAAATCATAGATGGTCATTTGTTTTTTTTTGGAAATATCACCTATAAAACTATTTTTTTAAATATAACAACTAAAGAATATAATAGCATAGTAATATTTAATGTGATTAGATCTCCTTTCAATCTAATTATTTTAGGATTATTGAGATTAAAAAGTATAATTCTCAAATAGATTGGACTTCTTATAACCTTGACTTTTCTTGTAGTGTAATCCAAAAGTCCGTTAATTAAGTAGAAATATATAAGTCTAGTACATCCAAATCTTTATTGATAGGTACAAAAGCTTTTATACATGTGGCAAAAGAAGGATCATCCTTTGTTATATATGCCATACCTATTTTTGATGCTGAAAAGATTACAAGTGGTATATTTAGTCAATATCAAGATTTTTAAGAAATTTTTGAAAAAAAAACAGAGATATTCTTCCAAAGTATTGACCTTATGATTATTCAATTAATCTTTAAGAAGAAATTCAACCACCATTTGAACTAATCTATAATTTATCATAAAATGAATTAACTCCATTGAAGGAATATATTAATGAGAACTTGGCTAAAAACTTCATACATCATTCAAAATCTCCAATAAGAGCTCTTATCTTATTTGTGAAGAAGAAAGACAATTTTTTGCAGATGTGTATAGATTATTGAGGATTTAACAAGATTATGATCAAAAATAGATATTTTTTATCTTTGATTTTAAAACTTTTTGATTAATTCAATCAAATAAAGATCTACATAAAAATAGATCTATGATAAGCATAAAATTTAATCAACATCAAAGAAGGTGATCAATAATAAACTACATTTTAAACTAAGTATGGATATTTTGAATATAATATTATACCTTCTAGACTTACAAATATACCAATTATTTTTCAACATCTTATTCATGATATTTTTTGTGAGTTTTTTTTATAATTTTATTATTTACCATTTAAACAACATTCTAATCTACTTGTTAGGAATATATACTTTGGTTCACAGAACCTTTTAGAATATCTTAGAGATTTCCTAATTAATTGAAGTTGCTTGAAAAGTTTTTTAGTTGGTAGAAGTAGGTGAAGAAGCTTTGTAGTTAGTGGAAAGAGCTTGAAAAGCTTTCAAGTTAGTAGAAAGAACTTGAAAAACTTCCAAGTTGGTAAAAGCTACTCAAGAAGCTTTCTAATTTGATAGAAATCAGTTAAGAAGCTTCTTACACAATTATATATATTGGAGTCAATGTTGAAAAATTCTTTAGTTTCAACAATGCATCTCTTGGAATTTTAAGTCATCTTTCTTGGTGTTATTTGTATATTCACCTAGATAATTTAAGTCCTTGTTGTTTTCTTCTTGAAACCTCTTTCTGCTTCAAATCTCTTGTTTTATATTTTTAAATAATTGATAGTTTGTCAAGATTGCCCTCATCTTAAATATTGGAGTTAAATCTTTTTTATTAAAG
Source organism: Physcomitrellopsis africana (assembly GCA_036785485.1). Taxonomy (NCBI): domain Eukaryota; kingdom Viridiplantae; phylum Streptophyta; class Bryopsida; order Funariales; family Funariaceae; genus Physcomitrellopsis; species Physcomitrellopsis africana. The sequence continues at coordinate 26,893 of JAWRVF010000434.1, read as the reverse complement.
AGTGGATTATCCTTTTTTTTAAATGTATATTAGCGCTTTAGAAGTTATGGATTATTTTTTGCTAAACTAATATTTTTTTTATTATAATATTAAAGCTTTATTCTTCTTATCAGAGAGTGCATCACCCCTCTCTTTAAAGGTCTTAAGACATTTTAGAGGTTGTACATTATCCTCCTCTAAACTAATATTTTCTTCTTATAAATTCATTTTTTTTTTCTCTTAGAATAGCAGGATATCAAGATATTAGTACGATCAGATCTTTTGAATTTAAATTAGATGCCATTATTAGTATTCTTGTTATTTTATCTGTTAGGAATGTAGAAATTAACGGAGTTATTACAAAACTTTATAACAACACAATATTTAAAATACCACAACCTAGATTGCATCCATCTCCAATTCTTGCACTTAAAGATATACTACTATTTATATTGCACCAAAAAAATCTATTTATTCAGTAACATAAGGAGCCTCAAATTAGTCTTTTAGAAAAATATCATAATATATATTTGAAGTTTTGAGGATTTATTAACCAAATTCAATTGATAATTGTTCTACAATTTGATACTTATCTAATAGAAGATTCACAAGTTGGATTGATTGGCACCTTATTTATAAAATAAGTATTATTGTGATTTGCTCCTTTATTTGAAAAAAAAATCATCAATTTTAAGTAACTTTGAAGCTTTCATGGAAGTATTTGCAGAAGCATTTCAAGAATATAAAGGTCATTAGGCAACAGCCAAGATCTAAATATTGCAACAAAGAGCATGGTTTGTATTAGTCTATACATTTGATTTTAAACAACTAGTGTACAATATCAATTGGAATGAAGAAGCCTTGATGAATGAATTCTATTGGAGATTAAAAAATGATGTGAAGGATTTATTATTATTATTTTTGGATCCATAATCGATCAATGAAGCCATTAGCTAAGTTGTGAAATATACTAATCAATTATTCCAATGTTGTCAAGATCAATATTCATAGGCTTCATCAAGATAATATATAAGCTGACACACTCCTGCTGCATTGGCAACCAATTTAAATTCATATTCAGAAGTAAAAGATATACAATTTGATGTTGTATATTTTAAACTTCTTAATCTATAAGAAAAGAGGCATCAAATGGAGGAAGGTCTATATTTGTATTGTGGCAAAGAAGGCCAAAAGGCTTACAATTGTTTAAAGAAATAAAATCAACATATCACTAAAATCAGGAGTGAAATTGTTTAGAAAAACAAAGATGTTCAATTACAATAGAGATTGTGCAGTTGGACAATTTAATATCACAAAATTATTCAATTTCCTCTCTTTCTGCTCAACTTGCTTATTGCTTTACAATTCTTTTATATTTTGGCCCTCAGAAGCTTCAAGCAATCATTTTGTTGGATTTAGAGGCATGTGCTTGTTTCTTAAATGAGATATTTGTTAAGCTTCATAAAATTCTTTTTATACAAAAATCCAAATTTTTTTATATAGAAATAATAGATAGATGATTTTTATCCTTTAGTAGTCTCATCCATGAAATAACGCCTATAAAAGTGGCATTTAAAAATTATAGCACTTAAATTATATTTAATATTATTAAAATTCCTTCAAATCTTATTATTCTTTGATTTTCTTGGTTAGAAAAGTATAATCCATTTATAGATTGGAAGTTACAAAAAAAAAAAAAATTAATAGAAATCCTTACAAAAAAACTTTACAAAAAGTCATAAATTGATAAGCCTTTATTTATTGAAGTAAAAGCCTTTATAAGTTCGACCAAAGAAAGTACATCATTTGTTATTTATGTGACTCCAGCTAAAGAAGATATAACTTCATCGATAATTATTTTAAAATAATATATCAAATTTTAAGATATTATTTTTTAAAAAAATATTAATATATTATCAAAATATCAACTATATAATTGTACCATAGATCTTCAAGAAAGAACACAACCATCTTTTGGGCCAATCTATAATCTTTTTAAAACGAGCTTTCAACATTGAAGGATTATATTAATGAAAATCTTATAAAGAACTTCATCAATCATTCAAAGTTTCTAACAAATGCACCTATATTTTTTGTGAAGAAAAAAAATGGTTCTTTCTATATATATATATATATATATATTGATTATTGGAGATTGAATAACATAATAATAAAGAATCATTATCTACTATTATTAATCTTAAAACTTTTGGAAAAACTCAGCCAAGTCAAGATCTATATTAAGATAGATCTATGTAGAGCATATAATTTGATATGGATCAAAGAGAGATATAAATAAAATATTATATTTTAGACAAGGTATAGACATTTTGAATATAATGTCATGTCTTTTGAATTAATAAATATATCTTCTATCTTTTAATATTTAATGAATAATATTTTTTAAGAGCATTTAGATAAGTTTGTGATAGTCTATCTTAATGATATTTTGTTCTATTCAAAAAATCTAGAAGAATATAAAAAGTATATAAAATTGATATTATAAAACCTATAAGATATAAGTTTGTATTTCAAACTAGAAAAATAAATATTTCATCAATCAAAGACAAAATTTTTGGAATATATTATATCTACTAAGGGTTTGATGATAGATCCTAAGAAGGTGGAAGTAGTTATGTTGTAGGCCATTTCAAAGATTGTAAAAGACATACAATGCTTTCTTAGATTTGCTAACTTCTATCAAATCTTTATTGAAAATTATTCTCAAATTACCACTCCTCTTCTTTGATTGATATGCAAAAATAAGTTAGAATGGGGGCCTCAAGTAGAGAAGGCATTCTAAGATCTCAAGACAGCATTGTCATATTGTAACACATTTATGTGATAAAAAACATAAACAAGAATGATTTCTACTTAATATTCAATTATCTTGGTTCAATAGAAACTTAATATACTTAAGAAAAGGTTTATGAAAGCCTCTTAGATTATTTTCTTGTTTTAATAGCTAAAAGATAAAAGTTAATTATTAAATTTTTCTTCTAGGTTGTAGAAACTCTTTTAGTGCTTTTAGAAAGCCATAAGTTAATAAAAATAGGATAGAAGAGATAAATAGTTAATATGGTTGATACTAGGATTAAGTTGAAGGTAGGGTCAAGCTTAAAAATCCTTAGAATAAGTTGGATTGATACCCACGGATCAACTATATATGAAATAGGATCAAAATCAGACTTCTAGCTACAAAAATAGCTACCAATGGCAAGGTATTTGGTCATTTGGAGATCGGTGACTACAATTAGAGAGTTAGCTTCAAGCTTATTTCAAAGGCATTAGACTTATTTTTGTAGAATTTGGGAGGACTTAGCAATTGCTATCTAAAATTAGGATTCATATAAGAGATTAAGTTTTTAAACAATAAAATTAGGAGTAACACTTTTAGCTATAATGTGCAATTGAAGTGATTTCTATAATTGAAAATTTGAGTGTATAGATAATTGAGTGTGCTAAGATTGAATAAAAATTTGTAACAATCTAATAGTGCAATCAAGATTTACAAGATCTTTAGTATGAAGAGATACCAAAAATTGGCAGTTTAGGATTATTTAGGATTTTTACAATATCTAAAGATCTATTAATTGAATCAAGATGAAATTTGGTAGAGTATTAGAAGACTTAAAGGGCAGATTACACACCAATTTTTAGCTGAAGTTAATAGTTAGAGAAGGAGAAATTGCTATTGGAATATGTGCATCAACTTCCAAGTTGGCAGCTGAGTGACTATACTACAGTTTTTGATTAATTTTTGACAATTTATAAGTTGGATTGATCTAAAACTTACTAAGCATATAGAAGACTTATATTTTCATTTGTATGCGAAATTTCACACCAAGTTAATAGCAAGATTAAGATTTATAGCTTATTAAAGTTTACTAGCTAAGATTAGGACTTGCAAAGACAAATCTAAGTTGCTTAATCATAACAAGTAACAAAGCAATTGGGATTTATATGTGGATGAAGTTATTAAGAAGAATATTTTGAGCACTTTTTATTGACTTAAGCACTCTTGTATTGATATTCAAATCATATTCTTCTTATATGGACAAAACCTATTAAAGATTCTTGGATATTTGTAAACTGCAACTTCACCCTCCATAGCCAGGTGTCCGGCGCATTTTCAAATAGGACAACATATAATACAACAACATTCACCACAACTCCAATCTTGGTGCATCCAGATTTTACAAAGATATTCTATATGGAAACCAATGCTTTGGATTTTGTACTAAGAGTTGTACTTTTATAAATGGGTATAAATTATAAATTCTATCCTATTGTATTTTATTCTCAAAATTACAAGTCATTTTAGATTTAACAAGACCTTGGAATTTATTTTTTGAGATTTTTGGTGGCATCAAATGTAAAAGGTTGTGAAGAACTTTGTGCTCTCTTGTAATATTTGTTCAAGGTTGAAGAATCATTGACATTGTGTTTATAGACTCTTATAGCCCTTGCATGTTCTAAGATGGTCATGGTCTTCTATCTCAATAGATTTTATTACATATCTACTACCATCTAATTTATTGGACAATATTCTTATAACAGTTGATTGACTCACAAAGATAATTCATTTTATTTCTTATAAAAAAACTATTTCTTTTGAAAAAATGGCAAAGTTCTTTCTTGACAATATATATATATATATATATATATATATATATATATATATATATCAATATCATAGCCTATCGGATGATATCGTATTCGATTGAAGATCCCAATTTTTATTTAAGTTTTAAAGATGTCTTTTTGAAATATTGAAGGAGAATTTTAAACTTTTTTTGGCTTTCCATCTTCAAATTGACAATCCAACAAAATGAATTAATCAAATTTTGGAATAATATATATGATGTAACATCAACTATCAATAAGATAATTGGATCTTATATCTACTATTAATAAAGTTTATATATAATAATATTATTTATGCCTCAATTCAACAAACATCATTTTATTCTAACTATAGACATCATCCAAAGTTTGATCTATGGAATATGTCAAAAAACAACAATTCAACAATTGAAGGATTTACAAAGCATCTATCACAACACTAAACAACCTTGAAGCTTCAATTATAAATAATTCAAAATGCTTATAAAATATCTATACATAAATTCATAAATCAATCACTTATTTTTTGTATTGGAGATAAAGTATGGCTTCTTTGACAAAATATCAAGACTAAGCAACCATGTGATAAGTTGGACTATTAAAGATTATGATCATTTTCTATCTAGAAGCAAATTAATCCAGTGGTATATTGCTTGAAACTACCATCTTCTATAAAGGTACATCCAATTTTTTATATCTTTTTTTTGAAGCCTTATAGAGAGTTGTATATTTTGAAAAGAATACAACAATCACCACTTAATATTGAAATCATAAATTATAAAAAATATGAGGTCAAAAAGATAATTGATTCATAACAAAGGTGGGGCAAATTAGAATATTTTATTCATTAGCGCGGTTATGATATCAATGAGCGCACATGAAAATTAGCCAAAAATCTTGCCAATGTACTTCAAAAGATATAAAAATTTCATTGATTCTATTTCTACAAATCTAAATTTATTTGGTGATAACTTTTTAATAAAGATTAGATTTAAGAAATATCTATAAGAGAAGGAGAGTTAAATCAAAGTCTTTATTAATATATAGTCATCTGTTCTAAGATTCAATAGAATTGTAAAAATAAATTAGTTACTATGTCAAACCTTCAAGTGTTGAGAGATTTAGCAAAACAAGATTTAGAAGATTCACTTGCTATACAAGCTTCAAGCAAACTAATATAGATTTTATAACTTTTAATTTAACAAAGTAAAGATAATATATTTCAGTACCAAGTACAACCACAATTAGAGCTATTAAGAATAACATCTAACTATGCAAGTCTCAATTTCAATGTTCAAGCTTTAATGATATTGCTTGAGCTTGAAACGATGAATCTTCTTAAACTTAAGATCTTATTTGGAGGATGTTTTGGAGATTGCAATGAAGATCAGATCCTTAGATGGGATGTTTTAACAACAAAGGTACTAATTCAAGGCCATAGGCAATTTTTTTGAGGACCAATAGAATCTATTATCTAAGAATGGAAAATAGATTATATAATTATATTAATATAATATATTCTTGACTTTTTATATATGTAAGAAGATTTTTAAAAGTATAAAATTCTCTTAAAACTTGTCATTAGAGAAGGAGGTGATATTAGGGACATACACTTTGAAAATTCATAAAATCTTTTAGAACATTTTAAAAAAAATTTAATTAATGGAAGTCGCTTAAGAAGCTTGTTAATTAGTAGAAATTGCTCAAAAAACTTCTAAGTTGATGGAAAGAGCTAGAGAAGCTTTAAATTGGTAGAAGCTACTCAAGAAGCTTCCTAGTTTGATAGAAGCTGCTCAAGAAGCTTCTTAAATAAGAATATATATTAAAGTCAAAATTGAAGAATTCTTCAGTCTTGACAATGCATATATTAGAGTTCTACCTCATCTTTTTTAGAATTATTTATGTATTCATCTAGATAATTCAAGTCCTTGTTGATTTCATCTTAAAATATCTTTCTAATTCAAGTCTCTTATTTTGTATTCTCATATCATTGATATTATTCTAAGAATGCAAAAGAATATGAACTTCATATTCATTCTGTATTACAAAAATTTAAAAATATAGGATTATATGGTAAGATAGAAAAATATATGTTTTATACTATTCAAATTGATTTTTAGGATATATCATTTTTAATAATGGTCTAATAATAGATCTTTAAAAATTCAAATAATTATGGATTGAAAAATTTTAAAAATAATAAGAAATGTATAATATTTTTTGAGATTTTTGAATTAGTATTAGATCTTCATTATGAACTTTTTTCAAATTGCAACTTTGCTAATACGCTTAATTTCTAAAGAAAAATTCAAGTAGAATAAGAAAGTAAAAGCATCATTGAAGCTTTGAAAATAACTTTCATTTTTATACCAATCTTATATTGTATCGACTTTTTTAAAATATTTTTTATAAAAATAGATATACTGGATTTTATCTTGGATGTGATATTATCACAAATAGAAGTAAATGGTAAATTTCATTAAATAGCTTTTTATTTAAAAAAAATTTCAACAATCGAGATTAATTACAAGATTCATGGCAAAGAATTTTTCACAATCATGGATTCCTTCAAAAATGGCATTATTATTTAAAAGGCACTTCCAATCTAATCATTGTGTATATGAATTATAAGAACTTCAAATATTTCATATCAATACATATTTTAAATCATTGTCAAGCTCATTGGAATATGTCTTTGTTAAGATTTGAATTTATTATCACTTATTGGCCATGAAAACAGCAAGGTTTGTTTGATGTCATTTCTAGACGTTCTTATCTTGCACCAAAAAAAAGAGATGGAGCTTTTGATCAATAAAGGATAATTTTGTTAAAGCCAAAATAATTTCATTTTTTAGCAACGAAATTAGTATTGACTATTGATTCAAATTTTTTCAAGCAAGTCTAATCAAGTATATCTTTAGACCTTCTTGTTCATAGTATTAAAAATAATTGATCTAAATCTCATGATGCTTTCAAGCTCAAATTCAAGAACAATCTACTCTATTTCAAAGGACTCTTATATGTTCCAAAAGGTGAAGCACAACTACATTGTCATGTAATAATATGACCATTAAGTGAAAGAAAAAAAAAATGATTATATTATAGAAGAATTCAAATAAAAATATTTTAATAAATTATCTTAGAAATATAAATAATAGACAAGAAGGTAGTAAAAATTAAAAAGTGCTAATATTATCTTCTTATAAAAGTGTCAATTCTATGAATTGAAGTAGATGCATAAGTTAGTAAAAATTATGTCGAAGAAAAATGACAAAATAGAAACAAGGAAGTATGTATATTCAAAAAGAAACTAGAATGGCTATTGTCAAAGACTAGAAAATATAAGATATTCTTGAATTAGACTAGAAGCAAGAAAGGAGTTGACAAGAGTAAAGAAGGCTTCACTCTTGTCTCTATATATACTATCTATCTAAGAACTATGTGGCGGTATTCTATAAGACCTCCAACACATGTCTAATTTATAGAACATATGTCAAACTTGTAAGATAAGTTTCTTACATGTGCATCATATATTTAGCTTGTTCCACAAGCTACCAACATGTACGACACGTGGCTAGTTTGTTCCACAAGCTATCAATATATGCAACATGTGGCTAGCTTATTGGCCAAATTTCTAACCTACCAATCACCTATAGACATATATAAAGATGAATCCATATCTATGAAGCTTCTAAGAAGCTTTTCTATAAGATATTATCAATATAATCTATTTTTACCTACTTCTATCTATCCATATTAATTAAATAGTTATTAAAATAAATCTTATGCCCGTAATATTATCTCTCTTTTTAAGGACAAGTTCCACAAGGAGCGATGATTATGTGTTGAGGAAGTCTAAGATACGCCAAATTATATTTGCTACATACTTTGATCTTTGTTTCTTTTTAAAATAATTGATAGGTCCTCTCAACCATCGATAAAGTCCCATACTAGGGCAAGAGGATCACCCTGTTATTTGATCATTGTTCAAGCCTTCATAACTTCCTTCAAAGAAAACATTTGGAACACCATCACGAATAATTCTTACCTCTAAAAGTATTATCAAACATTGGAAATTTCTTCCAAGGTCGTGATATCAAACACGTTATATCTTGCCATCAATTCGAGGAAGAACATGTCTTTCTTGAGGATCTTCATTTCTATTTTGTCATCTTAAAGGTTGTGATAATCATAATATCTTATCTTGTAAGTCAGCAAACAATGGCTCTTGAAATGAATTTGCTAGTTGTTGATTTTTCATCTCTTTGGCATGAATAAATTTTTAAAAATAACAAACAATGATATAAAATAGAATGAAGCTTCTATTGAATTTGCTTTATTTTATAGCAAAGATTTTCTTAACTCTTCAGCTTAATTTTAATGGATGTTATTAATGAAACGTATTGACTTTTACTGATATAATTGCTAGATTCTTGGATGATTCATATACATTCACTAATATCATATCCATACCAATGTACAAGATATTTTAGCCAATTTTGACGCCGTCTTGAATCTAAGACCTCTTCTATCTCAAATTCTTCGTTGTTGTCCACTTCTATAAGAGGGGATAGTATTTGTCTTCTTCCTTGTATATCCATTATCTAGTATGGCTTAAGCAATAATATGTGGAATATAAGATGGATCTTTATAGACTTTGATAGGTGTAATCGATAAGCAATTGGATTAATCTATTCAAAAATTAAAAATGGTCCAAGCCTACAATAATCCAACTTATCACGAGAATAAATAATCTTGATATTACAACAAAATAACCATATCTTATTATCTATGTGAAATTGGGGGTGTTCCTTGTGATAGACATCTACATTGATTTTTTGTCATTCTTGAGCTTCTTTTAATTGTACCTTCATTGTTGCATGTAGCTTTGACAACCAATTCGCCAAATCTTCTATGACAAGATTATCAGCTTTTAAAAAGTCAAAAGTATCAAGTCATGGATAATAATCATAATTAGCAAAGAATGAAGTTTATTGAGTAGAAGAATATATTAAATTATTATAAGCAAACTTTGCCGATAGCAAAAAAATTATCCAATCATCTTGATGACAATTAATAGTACATCTCAAATATTGTTCTAAAACTTGATTTATCTATTCCATTTGTCCATCAATTTGAGGGTGGAAGACTAAAGATAATTTTATGTCTACTTTTAATATTTTGAAAATGATTCTTTAAAATCTTGATACAAATTGTGATCCTCTATCTAATATAATATCTCTTAGTAATCCATAATAGTAATAGATATTATGAAGGAAGAGTTTAGGTGTTTTTTTATTTATAATAGATTTTATACATGGCACAAAATGTGCCATCTTGGTAAAACAATCTACAATCACAAATATAGAGTTATATGAATTTGAATTTGGAAGATTCATAATAAAGCCTATAGAAATAAAAGACTAAAGTTGTTATGGTACAAGTAATGGTTGGAGAAGTTTGTAAGGTTGGTGACAAGGAGTTTTTGATCTTGAACAAATATTGCAGAGCTGTACAAACTCTTTAATAGCCTTCCATATTTGAATCCACTAAAAATCTTTTGATATTAGTTCCAAAGTCTTATTATATCTAGAATGTCTTATTGTAGGAAGATTGTGACGAGCTTTCACAGCAAGTAATCATGTTGCACCTTCTCGAATATATAGGCATCCTTTAAAATAGAGTAGATTATTTTTGAATTCAAACTTGAAAATATTATGAGATTTAGATGAATTATTCTTAATCTCATCGACAAGAGGATCTAAAGATATACTTGGCTAAATTTACTTGACAAAAGTTGAATCAACAATCAATATTGATTTCATTGTTTGAAGATGAAATTACTCCAACTTTAAGAGGATTACTCTTTATTGATCAAAAGTTTAATTTCTTTCTTTTGATATAAGATAAGAATGTTTAAAAAGAGCATTAAATAGACCTTATTGTTTTTTAGGCCGATAAGTGATAATAAACTCAAATCTTAACAAAAACATGTTCCAATGAACTTGACAACAATTCAACATGCGTGTTGACATGCAATACCTGAGGTTCTTGTGATTTGTATACATGGTGTTGTGGTACAAAGAATTTGCCTCAAAAAAGCGCAGAGCTTTTAATTGCCACTAATTATTCAACCAAGATCCAAAATAATAAAATCCCTAAATTTATATAAAAAACTTTTTCATAGGACTATTATACCTAATACATAAGTCTTATTTCCTCAAAACATTCAAAACATAACAAATATTCTAAAACCTTCATTCACCTATGGAGATTTGAGATATTGACAGAATTCTTTATATCTCACAAACTAAAAGTCCAAATATTATGAAACTTTGATATATAATTTTTCAACATATTAATAAACCTTTTTGAAAAGTTTTAGACAAAAATTTATTTAAAAGCTCAAGATACGGCAAAAACCATCACTATCAACAAAATAGCCTACTTACTACCTTAGAACTTAATATATTGTCTTTCATTCCCAATATCTTCTTCTTAAAAACTCTAAATATAATAATTCTTTTATATTTGATATAGATCTTGAAATCACCTCTCTAACCACACCTTTCAATCTCCAAAAGCTCTCATATAGCTCCTTGTATCTTTGAAACAGTGGTAATAGATACAATTTGTACACCTTAATTTCAAGTACCTACTCCTTTCTCCTAAAAATATCAAATTTTTTAATTCTTATACCAAAATTATAGTATAAAAAATAAGCTTTTTAATCCTAGTCTTTGATTTTTAAATTTTTTTTTGAAGTGACCAAAATCCTTGTTCTCTTTGTAGATAGCCTCCTCAAAGCCTATTGGATATGGCCATTGACCAATAGGAATGAAGAACTTCACTTCTTACCTTTATTCATCCAAAATTTATCTTCATCCTTCCAAATAATCCTCTTAGTAGTTTAATTTTTCTTCTTTGGATACCAATTGCCTCTCAAGGCTTTATAGTAATAATTTGGGTCCTATATAATTTAAACACCATAATCAAACTAAATAAAAATCTAAAATAAAGTTTTCTAAACCAATTCCTTTTTATTTACTTTTCTAACCATTCTTACATATATTAGAATCTATGAACATATTATATATTTTGATTGAATTTTACATATTATAAACAATTATAGTACCACAACGGTGACTAGACTAGAAGTGCCTTCTAGATAGTGATGCCATTTTTAAAAAGAATCCACAATTACAAAAATTTCTTTATCATGGATTTAATAATTAATCTGTGCTGTTATAAATTTTTTAGAATAAAAAGCTACTAGATAGAGTTTTTCATCTAATTCTATTTGTAATAATATCACACCCAAAGGAAAGACTGATGTATTTATTTCCATAAAAAATATCTTAGAAAAATCAATGTCATATAAGATTGGTACAAAAGCAAAAATTGCCTTCAAAGCCTCAATCAATGCTTCTACTTCTTTACTCCACTCGAGTTTGTCCTTACAAGTTAAGCATGTAAGTGGAGCTATAATTTGAAAAAAGTATCATATGGATAATATTTTGGAAGATTATCTACATTCTTCTTCTCAAAAATGTCTTGATAATCTTAATATTGGCTTAGAATGCTACTTGAAGTCTTTCTAGCATTAAAAATGGGTGTAGCATAAATAGCAAAAGATGATCCTTCTTTTGTTGCATTCATAAAAACTTTTGTGCCTACAAGTATGGATTTTATTATATTAGACTTATAGCTTATCACTTAATTAACATGGCTCTTATTAATGCTTTGAAGAAATTCAAGTCTATAAGAAATCCAATCTATTCAAGGATTATACTTTTTTAGCCATGGTAAACTTAAAATGATTGAATTAGAAGAAGATTTAATTATATTAAAGATTACACAATTATTATGATCATCTATTATTATATTTATAGGAAGAATTTTATGAATAACATCTCCAAAAGATAACAGGCGACTATCTATGATTTCTATATGTACAAGTTTAGTTTTTTGTATTGAAGGTATTTTATAACTCTTAACAAATTCTTTCTCTAAAAAATATGCTAAGGCTCTTAAATCTAATAGAATAGAGGCTTTGTGATTTTTAGGTCTCAAACAAACATCTATTATAAAAAAAGGAGAGGGCTTTGAAAAGAAAATAGGATCTTTATTAGGAATTATATAAGATTCTAGTTGTATTGTTCTTATTGTAGCTGGACAAACTCGTTTTTTGACATATTATCTTCTTTGACAACCGTACTCTTTATTTTATAATTATGTCATTTTTTTAGATAATGTTGAGTATTATACTTAGATTCTCTACAATATAAATACAATCTTTTTTGATAATGACAAGTCTTTTTTTGTTCAATAAGAAATTTAAAATGTATCATATCAATTTGTATGTCTTCTACTTCTGAATGTAAGTATTGAGAAGACATTGATGTTGCCATTGTATTATAGTAATATTAGAGCTTCCTTGTGCAACTCCTACATCAAAATTTAAAAAGCCAATTATAAGACTTCACAGCAAAATTAATTATTTCACTCAATGTTTAAGAATTGAGTAAGTTAAGCATTAATTTCTTTACCTCGTATTATAATCTATAGAAAAATTGGCTAATGAGTGTAGCATCATCCCACTTGATATCAATTACTAATTGTCAAAATTATAAAGCATATAATATCACTAATTGATTGCTTTGTCACAAGATACGGATCTTGTTCGTTGCAACACAAATTGCATTATGTTCTTTGTACATAAATCAAAATTTTGCTAAAAATGCCTCTAAATTATCCAATATTGGATCATGTCATTCAAGAAAGGATGAAAATCACAATAAAGCAGATGTTGAAAGTAGTATTCCAATAAACCTGACTTATGACCCTTGAATTGAATAACTTTAGGATTGAAATTCAATCACTAGTTGTACTTGATTGATGAATCCTTGAAATTAAGATTTGGTACCATTTAACTTTTTCAACAAACTAATTTTTGGTTCTTTGATGCTTGAATGGTGTTCAATTGTAGATGAAGTGGTATGACTTGAAGCAGCTCTAATCATCTCTATATCTTCACTTCCTGCCAATCTTGTTGCTCCTTATGGTGGTGCATTGAATTGATGTATTATGAGTATTAATTTTTTCATATGCTCTTGTATTTGTGCTATTGTATTCTTCATTTCAACAAGCTCTACTATAATAATATAACAAAAAGAAAAAAAAGTGTCTTCTCTAATTACAAAATAAAGTATTCAAGAACAAAGAAAAAATTTTAAAAATAATATTAATTTAGAAGTGGATAACCTATAAATTCTAATATGTTTATGTCTTATTAAGAAAAAGAAATAATCTATTTTTAATCAAAAAAAGATAAAGATTTGATATTATAACTTCACCCTTGTCAATCTGTTAAGGCCACAAACTGAAACAAATACATAAATTAGCGAAAAATTTGTCAAAGGAAAATGACAAAATAAAAAAAAGAAAGTATGTATATTCAAAAAAAAATTTGAATGGCTATTATCAAAGACTAGAAAATACAAAAGACTCTTAAATTAGATTAGAAGTAAGAAAGGAATTGGGAAGAGTGAAGAAGGCTTCACTCTTGTCTCTATATATACAATCTATCTAAGAACTATATGGCACCATTCCATAGGATCTCCAGTATGTGTCTAATTTGTAAGACATATGTCAAACTTATAAAATAAGTTTCCTACATATACGCCACATACTTAACTTGTTCCATAAGCTATCGATATATGCGACATGTGGCTAACTTATTCTACAAGCTATCAACATATGCGGCATGTGGCTAACTTATTGAACAAATTTTTAACCTGCCAATCACCTATAGACATGTATAAAAATAAATCCATATCTATAAAGCTTCTAGGAAGCTTTTCTATAAGATATTATCAATATAACCTATTTTTATCTACTTCTATTTATCCATATTAATTAAATAGTTATTGGAATAAATCTTATGTCTGTAATTAGAAGAGGCTTCTAATTACTTTGTATGGCCATAAATAAAACAAAATAAAGTAGATTTAAAAAATAAATATTATAAATATTTTTAATAAAAAATTAAAAATAGATTTTAATAAAATTTATTTCAAAATTCCAAAAATTGATACCTAAAGAGGACTAATTGTGAACGTAGGTCAAAATCAGATCCTAAGGTACAAAATCATGTACCTATAACAAATGGAAAGTTCTTTGGCAGATGAAAGAATAGAATTTGAAAGAATATTTTAGAATATTTTTTTAAGTATTGATTTCAAGTGATTTGGATAAACATTGACTTTATAAGAGCTTTGTAAAGTTAGGATTGTTTTAGATGACTCAGATTTTTGTGAACTAAAAAAGAATTTATACTTTTTAGTATTTTGTGATTTTGGTAGTAGATCTATAAGTGAAATTTTGTAGATTTGTAATTATAACTCTATTGAATGTATGTTATAAGTTTAAGCTTGATTAAATAGTTTGATTAAAGATTATTAAAGTTCAAGTGGGTCAAGATCTCAAAAACTAGATTTTAAAGTTTAGTAAGGATTTTTAAGATATTCAACAATCTATTTATTGGATTAAAGTGAAAATTATATATGTAGGTGGTATGCTCAATTTTTTACATATTTATAAATTTTAAAAGCAATTAAATAGTACAAAAAGGAGATATCAATACTAGAAGATTGTAATCAAGATTAAAATAAAATGATAGCCTATCCTTGACCAAAATTTTGGATTTATCTTCTATTTCGTAAATTAAATCTTCTTCAAAATTTATATACATATTGCCAATTTAGTTATTATAAGATATAAAAATTTTGAGTCAAAATCAATAATTCAATCATTATCTATTGAGATTTCAATCTACTATAGGATTTATTTAGATTTTATTAGGGTTCAATTAGGATTTATTTAAAATTTAGGATTTTATTAAGACTAATTTAAGATTAAAGATTTGATTAGAATTTTATTAGGATTTGAATAGGATTTTATTAAGATTTCATTAAAGTTTGTTTAGGATTTAGGATTTGATTAAAATTTGATTAGGATTTGACCAAGATTTGTTTAAGATTTGATTAGAATTTGATTAGAATTTTATTAGGATTCGATTAATTTTATTGCCTTAGAAGGATGATCCTAATAAAGAGGAGCTTATAGCATTAGGGATTCAATAATTGGAAAAAAGACTTGAGGATATTGAAATAGCAATAGAGAGATTGAAAAAAATAAGAAAAAAGAATAAAAAAAGATTCAATAAAATATATTAACTATGGTCTAAAAAAAATAGGAAAAGGTGATTGGATCTTAATCTATGATAATAGTTTAGATAACTTACATAATACATTACAAAAATTTCCTAAGGATTGGTTTAAACCATATGATGTGATAGAAGCCTATGATAATAGAATATATTGGTTATAGAAACTTGATGGAATAAAATTAAAGCCACCTATAGCAAACAAGCAAGTCAAGTCATTCAAATAAAAGAGAGTATGCATATATTTTGATGAAGAGCAAAATCTATTAAGGGATATTGAAATGGAAGAGGAGCAAAAAATTGAAGATCAAGAATTTGACTAAGATGAAGAGTGTCATATATTAATATATTGAAGAATTATTGGTACATGCTAAAAGATGTATAAGTTTAGGGGAGGGAGATGTCATATAGTAATATGATCATTATGTAAATATATATATATATATATATATATATATATAAGAATTTAAATAAAAATATTTTAATAAATTATCTTTAAAATATAAATAATAGACAAGGAGGTAGTAAAAATTAAAAAGTGTTAATATTGCTTTTTTGTAGAAGAAGTTTTTATTTATTTAATATGGATATAAATAAGGCAAAAATAAATAGATTAGAAAAATAAATAATGTAACCATCTTTAGAAAAGAATTAAGTTTTAATAAAATTTACCTCAAAATTTTAAGAATTGATACTTGGAGAGGTCTAATTGTGAATCTAAGTCAAAATTAGATCTTGAGGCACAAAACCACATACTTATGGTATCGTATTACATGTTGTCTTGTTTGAGAATGTGCCGAGCACTTGACTGTGGAAGGTGAAGTTATGGTTTATAAATACTTAAAAAATCTTAATAAATTTCATCCATATAAAAAAAATATGATTTGAATTTCAATATAAGAGTGCTTAAGTTAATACAAGTGCTTGAAAATACTCTTCTTAATAGCTTCAACTATACACAAAATCCAATTGCTTTGTTACTTTTCACAATTAAGCAACTAATATTTCTCTTCGCAAGTTCTAATCTTATTCAGTAAACTTTAACAAGCTATAGCTCTTAATTTGACAATCAACTTGGTGTGAAATTTTGCATACAAATGCTTATATAAATCTTCTATATGCTCAAAAAATTTCAGCCCAATTCAACTCACAAATTGTAGAAAATTAACCAAAAACCACACTAATATCAATTGGCCGCCAACTTGAAAGTTGATGTAGATGCTCCAGTAGCAATTTCTCCTTCTCCAACTATTAACTTCAGCTCAAAATTGGTATATAGCTTGAACTTCAAGTCTTCTAATGCTATGCTAAAATTCATCTTATTTTGATTAATAGATCTTTAGATATTATAGAAATCCTAAATAATCCTAAATTGCCAATTTTTGGTACCTCCTCGTATTAAAGATCAAATAAATCTTGATTGCACTATTAGATTATTATAAATTTTTATTCAATCTTAGCACATTCAAACATCCATATATTTTCAAATTTTCAATTATAGATGTCACACCAATTGCACAAAATAGATAAGAGTGCTAGTCCTGATTTTATTGTATAGAAACCCAATTTCTAATAGAAACCTTGACTTTAGATAATGATTGCTAAGTCCTTCTAAATTCCACAAAAACAAGTCTAATGCCTTTGGAACAAGCTTAAAGCTAGCTCTCCAATCCTAATTGTCAATCTTCAAATGTCCCAATACCTCGTCCTTGATAGCCGTTTTTGTAGCTAGAGGTTTGATTTTAATCATGTTCCATATACAATCAACCCCCAAGTATCAATTCAACCTATCCTAAGGGTTTTTAAGCTTGACCCTACCTTCAACTTAATCCTAGTGTCAACCGTACCAATTATTTATCTCCTCTATCCTATTTTTTATCAATTTATGGTTTTTTAAAAGTATTGAAAGAGTTTTTACAATCTAAGAGGAAAAATTAATAACTAACTTTTATCTATTAGCTATTAAGACAAGAAAATAATCTAAGAGGCTTTCATAAAATCTTTCTTAAATATCTTGAGTTCTTATTGAAGCAAGATAATTGAATATTAAGTAGAAATTATTCTTATTTATATTTTTCACCATATAAACGTGTTATAACATAATAATGGTCGATAGAGAGCTCTTTGGTAGATCAAAGAATGGGATTTAAGAACAAACTTTAGAAGGTTTTTTTAAGCATTTTTTTTTGAAAGATTTGGATAAATATTGATATTTTAAGAGCTTTGCAAAATTAAGATTGATTTGGATGATTTAAGTTTTTATGAAATAAAATATATATATATATATATATATATATATATATATATATATATATATATAAGTATTTTATAAACTAGGTAATAGATCTATAAGCAAAATTTTGTAGATTTGTGATTGTAGTTGTGTTGAACGCATGCTATAAGTTTGAGCTTAATCAAATAGTTTGATTAAAGGTTATTAAAATTCAAGTAGGTCAAGATTTCAAAAATTAGGTTTTAAAGGTTAGTGAGGATTTCTAAGATATCCATCAATCTATTTATTAGATTGAAATAAAATTATACATATGGATGGTATGCTTGATTTTCTATATATTTATAAATTTTGAAAGCAATTGAATGGTACAAAAAGGAGGTATCATCACTAGGAGATTGGCATCAAGATTAAAGAAAGAGGTTGGCCTACCCTTGAGCAAAGTTTTAGATTTATCTTCTATTTGATAAGTTGAATCTTTTTTAAAAAATTTATACATGTTATTGACTTAGTTCTTAAAAGATATACAAATTTTGAATTAAAATCAATAATTTAATCATTAGCTATTAAGATTTTAATCTTCATAAGATTATTAGGATTTAATTAAGATTCAACTAGGATTTATTAGAATTTGATCAAGATTTGATTAAAATTTATTAAGATTTATTTAAGATTTGATTAGGATTCTATTAAGATTTTATTATGATTTATTTAGGATTTAGGATTGACTTAGATTTTATTAAGATTTTATTAGGATTTCATTAAGATTTATTTAGGATTTAGAATTTGATTAATATTTGACTAGGATTTGATTATGATTTTTTTAGAATTCAATTAGAGTTTGATTAGAATTTGAATAAGATTTGATTAAGATTTGATTAAAGTTTGATTATAATTTTTATTTTTAGTATTTTAAAAAGATTTTTATTTTAATATTTTTAAATTTTTTATATTAATATTTCTTCAAATTTTCTTTATTATTTTTTTGTTATTTTTTTAAAAGTTTTTTAGGATTTTTTTAATAAATAATTAAAATTTTAATTGAACTTCTTTAATAATTGAGCATACTTATTAATCTTTAATTATAATTTATATATAATTCTATTAAAGGTATTATAACTTGTTGTTGCAATTTTTTTTTTATCTTCTACAATCAAGTATTTGGTGCATTCTTAAGCAAGACTTCATGTAATATAACAACGTACTCTCGAAGCTTGTTACAACTTCCTTATAATAGGATATTTTGGATACAACAAGACTTTGGAACTAATATCAAGAGATTTTTAGTGGCTTCAAATGTAAAAGGCAATTAAAGATTTTATGCAATCATGTGATATTTTTTCACCTATGATATAATATACATCTAATACCTTTCTTTGTCAATTATGGTTATCATCTATGACTTAATACTTTTGACTTTTTAAAAGTTGATAATCCTATGGCAAAAGACTTAACAAATCAATTATCATAATTACATGCAATAATGAAGGCACAATTAAAAGAAGTTTAAAAATGACAAAAGACCAATATAAATGCCTATTATTAAAAACAACATCAATTCTACATTGGTAACAAGATATGGCTACTTCATTGTAATATCAAGACTATTTGTCCTTATGACAAGTTGAATTATTGTAAGTTGAAAATATTTTTAATTTGTAAATAATTCAATCCAGTTGCTTATTAATTACACCTATCAAAGTCTATAAAAATCCATCATATATTCTACATGTCTCTATTTAATTCA
Organism: Physcomitrellopsis africana; assembly: GCA_036785485.1. Taxonomy (NCBI): domain Eukaryota; kingdom Viridiplantae; phylum Streptophyta; class Bryopsida; order Funariales; family Funariaceae; genus Physcomitrellopsis; species Physcomitrellopsis africana. The sequence goes on along the minus strand of JAWRVF010000434.1, from coordinate 7,084 downwards.
TATAAGACAATAAATATACAAAGAAGAAGACAAATGCCACCGCCTCATATAAAAATGGACAACAATAAAGAATTTGAGGTAGAAGAGGTCTTAGATTTGAGACGGTGCCAAAATAGGTTGAAATATCTTATATATTAGTACGGATATGATATTAGTAAACATACATGGAAGCCATATAGTAATCTAATAAATACATCAATCAAAATCAATACATTTTATTGATAACATCCATCAAAATCAAGATGAAGAAAATTTTTATTATAAAGCAAAGTAGGTTTAATGGAAATATCCTATATCATTATTTGTTATTTCTTTTGATTTTTAGCATTAAAAAGATGGAGAATCAACAATCAGCAAATTCACTTCAAGTGCTATTATTTGCTAACTTATCAAATGTGACATCATAACTATCACAATTTTCAAGACAATAGAATAGATATGAAGATCCTCAAAAATAACATATTTTTCCTCAAATTGATGGCAAGATACAATGTGTTTAATATCACAATCTTAGAAGAGACTCCTAATATTTGATAATACTTTTAGAGGTAGAAACTACTTCTAATGGTGTTCCAAATTTTTTTTTGAAAGAAGTTATGAAAGCCTCAATAATAATCAAATATCAAGGTGATCCTTTTGCCCTACTATGGAACATCATTAATGACTGAAAAGACCTATTAACAACCTTCAAAAAGAATAAAAATTAAAATATGTGGCAAATACAATTTAGTATATCTTGAACTTTTTCAATATGTAATCACAACTTTTTGTAGAATTTGTTCCTAGAAGAGGAGATATTATCACAGATATAAAATTTATCCTAAAAATAAATTAATTTGATAATATCTTATAGAGAAGCTTCTTAAAAGATTCATAGATATGGTTTCATCTTTATTTATATCTATAGGTGATTTGTAGGTTAGAAATTTAGCCAACAAGTTAGCCACATGTTATACATGTTGGTAGTTTATGGAACAAGCTAATTATATGGCACACATATAGGAAACTTGTCTTGTAAGTTTGATACATATCTTGTAAATTGAACACGTGTTGCAGGTCCTATAAAATATCGCTATAAAGCTCTTAGATAGATAGTATATATAGAGACAAGAGTAAAACCTTCTTCACTCTTGTCAACATCTTTCTTGTTCCTAGTCTTATTTCAAGAGTCTCTATTCTTCTTGTCTTTAGCAATAGCCATTCTAATTTAAAATTATATTATCTTTGAGTGATTCTTTACTCCTTTTGAGTAATACAAGAAAATTTTGATACTTTGATTGTTTGTATTTTATATCCTTGATATCCTATCAAGTAATCAAAATGAATTCTATTTTTTAATATATGATAATTGATATTTATAGTATAGTTTTTGAAATTAATAAAGCAATATGTTTGATGAAGTGTTAATATCTATACTAGCCTTTGTTATATATTATTTTAATTATATTTAAATAAATTATTTATTAAAATCAAATATTTTATCTTTAAAATTATTATAAATATATTAAAAATATATTTTTATATTAATAATATCAAAATATTATATGTACTAAATTTTCTAATTTATTTTATAAAAAAATTACTTGTATGAATTTATATGTAGTCTTTTAAAAAAAAAATTAATCAATTTAATTTATAATAGATATTAATTATTAATAATGATACTACAAATGATATTTTAGAAATATTATGAATTTAAATCTATTGTGTATGGCTTTAATATATTTTTTTATTAATACTAATGAAGCATGATATACAAAAAGATATTTAAAGATAAATCATTTCACATCTAATTTTATAACTATTGACAATATTATTGGTAGATATTGTAGCTTTTTTGTCAAATAGAAACCAACTCTTGTTTCAAATGGTTGTCTATTATTACTTTAAGTTATGTCATAATAACTAATATTTCTAAAAATATGGTTTTTTTTTCTAATATAGCTAAAAATTTAATTTTTAATAAATATGATTTTATATTATTATTAAAATATCTTACATATTTTATTATACTAATATTAATTTATAAAGATATTTTTAAAAGATCCTAACTAGAGATAAAATTAAATTTGAATTTTTTTTAAATCTTATATGATTTTTTTAATTTGTATATATATTATTATTTTTAAAATTTATTATTTATAAGTTATTCTTTTGATGATTGCTTTAGTTACATAAAGGAATTTAAAAGAATAAATACATGTGAACCATTAATTTAAAGTTATTTTTTAGATATAGAAAGATATTGCTTGGTAGTAATAAATTGTCTTAGCTTTGAAACTTTTGTAATAAAATATCTTTTTAGAAGATATTTTGGTTGTAAATATAAGTATTTATTATAGATTGGAAAAATAAATAATTTTATATTATATGCTTCTAGAATTAAAATAGATTATTACAATGCAATTCAAATTTTTTAAAAAAAACTATGCAGTGTCTCAGACATAAGATTTATTCTAGTAATTATTTAATTAATAAAGATCAATAGAAGTAGATAAAATAAGTTGATTCAATAATATTGGATAGAAAAACTTCCTAGAAGCTTCATAGATGCGGAATCACCTTTATACATGTCTATAGATAATTGATAGGTTAGAAACTTGATCAACAAGCTAGTCTTATAATGCACATGTTGGTAGCTTGTGGAACAAGCCAAGCACATGGCGCACATGTGGAAAACTTGTTGCATAAGTTTGACATGTGTCTTGCAAATTAGACACGTGTAGGAGGTCCTATAGAATATCGCCACGTAGCTCTTAGATAGATAGTATAAATAGAGACAAGAGTGAAGCCTTCTTCACACTTGTCAACTCCTTTCCTGATTCTAGTCTAGTTTTCAAGAGTCTTTATGTTTCTAATCTTTCGCAATTGCCATTCCAGTTTCTCTTTGAATATACATACTTTCTTAATCATATTTTGTGACTTTTCTTTCATACAATTTTCATTAGATCGTTGTCGTGTTGTGATTTGGCTACTATGTGAAAAAATTGTACATGTATATTTAATATACAATTTACTACATAGCTAAATGAGAGCCATATCGGTGGACTTTTATTGGTTATAGAATGTGATTGGGTTGCTAGTTTAGAAAGGATCTATTAAAAGGATTATTATTAAGGTATATACAACCTTATTTTCTTTTTAGTAGTGACTTTTGAAGTTAATTTTATATTGATAGTAACTTGTATATATCTTAAGTCACCTTTGTTAGACATTGGTGATTCTTAAGATCTTATTTACTTCTTTTATTTGGTGCTTAAAGCACCAAGTATGTAAATCTTATAAGAAGAAGGGTTAGAAAAGGGTTTTTAGTGTAAAAAGGGTAGTTTGGCCATCCATGTGGATGAATAGAGGTAGATGATAGAAATCTCTATTCTAATTGGCCAAAAATCATGCCCAATGGACTTTAAGGAGGCTGCCCGAGGGTTTACTAGGAGTTAGGGTTTTTTTTTGGAAGGGAGTCGAACATCAGAGGCTAGGATCATAAGGTTTAGGTTTTTGGATCTGGTTTAGGTGCAAATTTTGTGTGCTTTGCACTTTTTATGAAGAAGTTATAGGCGCCCAAAGTGAAGGTGTTGATTTTGGACCTACTGTCACTCTTTTGGATATAACTCGCGCATACAGAAAGCAATCAAGGATCGGCGACTAAGGTTGGGGAGAGCACTTTCACGGCTACACTTTCTATGTACAGCTCGATAAAATCCAAGCTAGTATAAAGGAGATATTGGGAGTTGAAGTCAGTGCTTACAAACTTAAGGGCAGTAAGTGACCCGCTTACATAGTGGTTACATTTTGAGCTATATCTAATGAAATTTGATAGATTTTTGGCTCAAAATTTTCAAGAGTGTATATGCTTATGTCAAAAGACTATGTGCTAAAATTTTGTGGCATTAGGATTTTGGGTTTGTGAGATATAAGGAAAATAGTGCTCGGGTGTCTCTGAGCTAGGGTTTCAAGCACCTGCTAGGGGTTTTGAGATATCAGACGATCAGAAATGAATTTATGGTTGATTCTTTCTTGTGATGAAACTTAAGAAGATTATCTATACTCTCATTTAAATTTTATAGAAATTGAATGGTTGAATCAAGAATTATTGGACTCTAAAGTTTAGCAAGAAATAGGTCCTTGCGGATAAATAAAGTTTTGAAGGGTTTTTGTGGAAATTTGAACCCTTTTTGTACAAACTTACTTGAATACAAGAGGGTTTACATATATAACTTCTCTTTTGTGAGATTTTTGAATTGTTTTTCGTTTTTATTGAGGACAAACGACCTGTTTGATTTTGCCATCAAATTTCAAATAAATCCTCCACAGCCAGGTACCCACTGTATTCCCAGATAGAAGGCCACATCATACGACATCGTGCAACTGGGATCTTGTACAATTTCTAATGAAGGTCCTATCCGCTCCTCACAACCATCTCCTTATTTTATAATAGATGTAAGTTTAGTACCTAATAATTACAAAGCCTCTACTTTAATAGATTCGAGAGCCTTAGCTTACTTTTTAGATGAAGAATTTGTTAAAAACCATAGAATATAGTTAGTACAAAAACCTAAATCCATACATATAGAAGTCATAGATGGTTGTCTTTTATCTTTTGAAGATGTTATTCATAAAACACTTCCTCTGGATGTACTAGTACATGGCCATAATAATTGTGTAATTTTCAACATAATTAAATCTCTCTCTATTCCAATCATTCTAGATCTATCATGGTTAGAAAAATATAATCCTCAAATAGATTAGATTTCTTGTATTTTTAATTTTTTTAAAAGTATAGCTAATAATATAGTTAATCAAGTAAAAAATCATAAATCTAGTAGAATTAAACCTGCGTTTGTAGATGTAAGAGCTTTCTTGCATACTGCAAAAGAAGGATCACCTTTTGTTATTTATGCTATATCTATTTTCAACAATGGAAAGACTTCAAGTAGCATTCCAAATCAGTATCAAGATTATCAAGATATTTTTGAGAAAAAAAATGTAGATATTCTTCTAAAGCATCATCCATATGATTGTTCAATTGACCTCAAAGAAGGAACTCAGCCACCATTTGGACCAATCTACAGTTTATCACAAGATGAGTTGACTAAACTCAAGGCGTATATTGACGAGAATTTGGCCAAGAATTTCATACACCATTCTAAATCTCTAACAGGAGCTCCAATTTTATTTGTAAAGAAAAAAGATGGATAATTGTGGATGTCTGTTGACTATCGAGGACTCAATAAGATCACAATCAAAAACAGATATCTATTATCTTTAATATTAGAACTCCTTGACCACTTGAATCAAGCTAAGATCTATACAAAAATAGATCTAAGAAGAGTATACAATCTAATATGCATTAAAGAAGGAAATGAATGGAAAACTATGTTTCAAACCAGGTATGAATATTTTGAATATAATGTCATGCCTTTTGGACTTACAAATACACCAGCTATTTTTCAACATGTCATAAATGATATTTTTTGTGAATTCTTAGACAATTTTATCGTCTGCTATCTAGACGATATTTTGATCTATTCTAAGAATGTAGAAGAACATAAAATACATGTTCATCAAATATTACAAAAATTCAAAGATGCGGGATTATACGCCAAGATGGAAAAGTGTGTATTTCACACTACTCAAGTTGATTTTTTAGGATACATCATTTCAAATGATGGTCTCATGATGGATTCTAAGAAAGTCCAGACAATCATGAATTGAAAGATTCCAAAGACGGTAAGAGATGTTCAATGCTTTTTAGAATTTGTTAATTATTATCAGATCTTGTCAAGGACAATAACTGGATGAAGTCAAATAAACAAGTGAGATCTCTCTCAAAGAAATAAATATAAAGAAGTATATATATTAAAAAGAAACTGGAATGGCTAATGCCAAAAGACAAGAAAACTAGAGACCCTTGAACTAAACTAGAAACAAGAAAAGAATTGACAAGAGTGAAGAAGGCTTCGCTCTTGTCTCTATTTATACTATCTACCTAAGAGCTAAGTGGCGACGTTCTATAGGACCTCCAATACGTGTCCAATTTATAAGACACGTGTCGAACTTGCAAGGCAAGTTTCCTATATGTTCGCCACGTATTTAACTTGGTCTTCAAGCTACCAATATGTGCAACATGTGGTTAACTTATTGACCAAGTTTCTAATCCAAAAGTCTACTATGGACACTTATAAAGTCAAAGCAGCGTCTATGAAGTTTCTAGGAAGTTTCTCTAAAGATATTATGGAATTAACCTGCTTTTACCTTCTTTTATCTAGTTCTATCTGATCATATAGGTAACTATGTATATGTCCGTGACATTACCCCCCCTTTAAAGGACGAGTTCCACGAGGAGCGGTGATTACATGTGTAGAAAGTCTAAGATGCGGCGAATAATATTTGCCACATACTCTGATCTTTGTTCTCTTCGAAGGTAATTGATGGGTCCTCTCAGCCATCGATAGTGTCTCATTCCAGGGCGAGAAGACCACCCTGTTATTTGATCATTGTTGTGACCTTCATAACTTCCTTCGAATATCACATCGTCAGGAGTTGTTCCTATCTCCAATAAAATCACCAAACATCGAGAATCTCTTCCAAGGTCGTGATACCAAACACGTTGTATCTCGCCATCTATTTGAGGAAGAACATGTCATTCTTGAAGATCTTCATCTCGGTTGCGTCGTCTTGAGGGTTGTGACAGTTGCAATGTCTCGTCCGGTAGGTCAGCAAATGAAGGCTCTTGAGTCAAATCCGCTGGCTGTTGATTCTCCATCTCCTTAGTGTCAAAAAATACAAAGAAGCTACAAACAAGGATAGAAAGTTGAATGTTATCTTGCCTACATCTTGTTTCCTTTATAGGAAAAGTCTTCATCTTGGTTTCAATGGATGTTGTTGATGAAAGATCTCCACCTTCCTTGCTGCATTCGCCAAATTTTTTGCTGGTTCCCATGTGCGCTCACTAATATCGTATCTGTGCCAGTGAACAAGATATTCCAACCTATTTCGGCGCCGCCTTGAATCTAAGACTTCTTCTACTTCAAATTCGTCATTATTGTTCACTTCTATAGGAGGAGGTGGCACTTGTCTTCTT